>BEHA01000348.1:336300-351070 GCA_002897215.1 Eschscholzia californica subsp. californica | reverse complement strand
CTTCAAATCAAAATAGACCCCTCAAAGAGGCTATATTGTATTCATCACTATTCTGTTTAAAAGAGTTTTACTGTCAGTGAAGTAAAACCAACCATACACGGACCTCCATTGGAATTCAACTTCTTACCCTAAGTTGGATTACTGAAAGTAATGCAAATCCTGCTGTGACTGCAAAAGTGCCAAGAAAAGTTGGAAGGGAGAGTTAGAAAGAGGATTGTTGTCATGAAACGACCGGCCTATTTCGGTTTTCTGTGAGTCTTCTCCACACCATCTTTGCACAATGCATAAGTGTCAAGATCGCCATCAAATATACGGTAGGTATTCCAACCATGCACCCCCCAGATCTCAGATTAATCAGTGTCTGCAATAGAAGATAAGGAAGAAAATTACCAAGCCGGCCGAGTGTCGCGATTATGCACAACAAAATGTGATGTTTTCAAATCGCGTATCAAACAACAAGAGAATGCACATAGTTTCAAAAAAACAAGAGAATGCACATTCCTTAAAAGTATTTCTAGCTTAGAATCATCCTCTCGCTGGGATCTTGTTAGCATTCTTTTCAATAATTAGGAATAACCGAGAAACAATACACATCTTTATGTAACATGGACATCAGTATGGTGTCGATACTAGACAACTGTAAAAGGTGATGAAACAATAACCCGAATCCTTAATACGGGTGACACACAAGGTATAACCCGACATCCTGCATGCACGGGCCATATCCCTTACGCATTGGCAATCCCTTTTATATTATTTCCCACGTCCTATGACCGTATACGTGACAAATATGGCTTCAAAATTAAACTCAAAATGCTTACCATTGCTGCTGAAATCAGATGAACTACCGGTACAAATACTTGGTCAGTTTTATTCCCTTCAGAGTAGCCATTGAAAGCTATAACCATAGAGAAAGTGTGGATTGTAACAAATCCAAGACAGGTAATTGCTGCCAAGCAGAAAGCAGAATGGTCAAATAATAACCCTGTAAGTAAAGAGTAGCTAGAAGCCCAGATGTATGGGAAGGTTCTCACATAAAAGCACGATACCATGTGGAAGTTGCCAAAACAATTGAAATGTCAGTCTAGTTTCAATACCTAGTAGTCGTTCACAACAGGTCATGCCGTAGTAGTGCAGCTTGTTTATTACCTGCGGCATGTTCACCATGCCATGGGCATGCCACGCACACCCCATAAGCAGGTTGTGTCACGCCGTGTCTAGGTTGACACGGCCCATTGTGAAACTCTTTACCTTAGTTGTGTTCTTTTTAACTACTATGTACTTAGTTATGTTGACATCTAAGACAAAGGAATCGAACATTGAATTAGTATGAAAAGATGGAGAACTAAAAAGAAAGAGATGACTCACCAGAAACAAGAAAAAATGGAATCTGCGAGCACCTATCAACATAAAAGGTTGCTGGGCCAAACGCAGGTGTTAACAAGCTTAGGCAGAAAAAGACAGCATGGGCCACGCCATGACCCAAACCACCAGCTGTGTTTAAGAACATTGAAATGAAATAAGACATATAATGAAGAGATAATTGACATAAAAAAGGCATACTATTCCAACGACACAGAGAAAATGTGAACTCTATTCGTAGGGGCACCCATACAACTGTCACATACATATCTATACTTTTAGTTTATCCACAAATCTGATTTGTCACACTTTTTTCCAAGGACAAATATGCAGCCTTGGGATCAGAATTACCAATTTTGGACTTCACCGTATTCAAAGATTTACACGAAATTTTTTCAGTTGATGTAACTTTCAACAATACATTCTATGATCTGATGAATTCTAGAACTAATATCTTTAACAAAAAATGGTTCCATGGTTCAGCTTCGATGTGCATGGTCAAATACATATAAATAACTGTAAGGGAAGGCCGACAAACTGATTAATTTACAAAAAAGAAAAATTGAATATCCATCTCTGAGAGTATGACGAGAGTATAAAACTATCATGTGCAGTATATGATTAATCTGCAGCACTGCAATGGTAATATGTACATGAATTTACCTAAAAATTTAGTTCATTCTGAAATATCTATTTGAAATAATAGTTATTAATAAAGAATTGGAGACACATATTGAGTCAGTGCCGGCACATTATGCACAAAATTACAAGACTTTTATAGCATAATCTCGTTGAAAGAAATACCACATTTGGAAATAGAGAATATGTATTACCAATCGGAGTCACCAAGTTCAAACACCAAAGGTCATACACAAGAATTGCTTATGTTAACTCCCAATTTAATTTCCATAAGTAGTAGTATCAAGTAGGAAATATAAATATGAAAAAGGATTACCAAAGCTTACCAAGGGCGATTTGCATCTTATCTGTCAGAAATAGCCGGGGTTTTGAAACTCGGTCAGCAAAAGCGTCTAACGTATCTTCCAACTTCCTACAAAGAAGAAAGGAGAAGGTTAAGGTTACTTGATACTATTCTACTAGAACAAATACTTTTGCCAGGTTAACTCTTAAACAGTTCGCTTAAACACATATTTCACACGTGAAACTACTATGTGCTCATCGACCGCTATCAACAATCACATCTACGGAAAAATAAAGGTTAACTTAATAAGAGTGCAACTTGGAGCACATGCAGCACTAGAATTTTAATTATATAAGCACAAAAGCCATCTTAGCTACCTCGTATTATAACTTTTAATCTTACCTTTTCTCCACAAATCAAAATATATATATATTTTCCATATCGGCTGACAATTAGTTACTTATTCCCTCGACCCATTAAGAAATCAACATCATACAATGTCATCATACCATTCATGTCAATATGGTTTTGGAACAACTTTATATGTTATTTTGTCAAGCTTTTTGATTCATTAAATAGATTTTCAGAGTAAGAAGAACTATTTAGAAGTAGATTAGTTTATAAGTGAACTTGTATGAATTTGTTACCTACTTGTAAAGCTTCCATAACAGAACCCTCGATGCTTCTTGGAAAAGAACAGATGTGATTATGAGGATTGCGTATGGCCACCATACTGTTGATTTCAAGGGAAGAAAAGCTCTCCACAGTGCAGATAGAATAATCAAACTTACCAGCCATAACAATGTACTGCACCCATTAAAGAAGTATCTGTTATTAGCTTCGACGAACAACAAATTGGAGAAACATGAGTACATGACAGTACAATTAAACAAAATCAGCACTCTTGGTGAACTTGGTTTCAATCAAGGAGATGATACTTCTCTGAAAGTTGGGTTAAACAAAAGCTTACAATTTAACTCATAAAATTTCTTCGGGAAGAAAAAATAATAGCCCTCGAGTATAGTCTATCCATGAATATCCGCAGCAAACTTCTAAAGACATTAAGTCATCGCTTATAAATAGAAAGATAATAACCTAATTACCATGAAAATTTAAGCATCCATGATAGTCGAACAATCTATATAAGAATTTATTTGTTCAACCTTTAGGGTTTTTTTTCTTTTTAGTTGTGTCTTCTTATTCCTATATGAGACACTTTACGTTCGAAAGTTCTGCGTAGAACTTTACTTTTGTAACTCTCATGTACTTCTCAAAGGAATTAACAATCGAGTACCATGTAATGATGTGGATCTATTCGCTTATGAATGTAATTCTGGTTTTAATCAAAAAACAATCTATATAAGAATTTAATGTCTCTCTTGCCAATTCCTATGATTCACATACTCATTAATGCCCGGCAAAAATTCCAAACAAGGGTTTTCGAGAAATTGCAAATTGATGCTATCCATCAACATTTCTTCCAAATTGGTAAAAGAAATTCTACTCAATGCAGTCGATTGAGTAGAATCTCTCAAAAGTCATTCTAATCCAAAATGAGGGTCTGTGATAATCTCAAGGAAACACTTTTATTTCTTCAAATTTGAGCTTGATTTTTTTTCCTACTACATTTGCTTTCAAATGATTATCAAGATTCAACCAGTCTCTATAGAATAATCCGTTTAGATTCAAAATGAAACAATATGAAATAATGGGTAACCATGAAAAGCTTCTATTTTAATGAATTAGGTCAGCTATATGATTAAATTAGCTGAAAATAGATGAATCAATTTGGGGAAAAATCATACCTTGAGAGAACAGTGAGAATTAAGAAGGGTTTTCTGGAGATGACGGAAATAAAGATTGAGAGAGAAGGACCCAAGGCTAACAATGCGTACCCTAGCCCTGCTGCTACTGTCATCCTGTTCGAACCTCTCTCTCTCTCTCTCTCTCTCTCTCTCTCTCTCTCTCTCTCTCTTCTCGTCGTTCGTCGTAAAAAAGAAATGAACTTTTCTGATTTTCTCTTTCTACAGGAACGCTTCCTGGAACGACAATTCAGAGTTTAGAACAAATTTTGCATCAGTTGAATCTATCTTCACCTACATTTAAAGTTGGTTAACATGACTCCAACATAACTTCTCCAAAAATCACATAAACCAATTCTTGCAATAATAGACCTAAGGAACTCAAAATTCCACCATCCTCTTGGTCTTGGAATGGTTAGACGAGCCGGAAAAGAATGTGATTACTTAGAATATTTAGGTTTGACAATGTTTGCTTCCTATTCGTAACGTGATCTATTCTAATTATACTATATTATTTGGTTTGGTCGTATAAGTTTGCTCCACAAATAATTCTATTGTCTATTCCGAAAACAATGAAATAGAAAAACCACCCATCCTCGAGGGTCGGGATTTTTTTCTATGATGAATCGAATTCTTCCCTGAATGAGATTCTTGGTTCATTCAAGTGTATTACATATTAATTTGAAATATAATTCTTGTGGTAACTGTATTTGATTCCCACGGATCAGACGGTTATAGTGTCTGTAACGTCCCGTGCTTTCGATTCAGAAAATATAAGACTAAGGTTAGACGAAGGGCCATTTGAAGTTTAGAGAAAGTTAGGACAAGGACTAAATCAACAACTGGTGCAGAAAATAGGGTGTTTTCTACGACCAGGAAATATTTAGGGGCTGCTTTGCAAGTTTATAGAAATTGAGGGACTAAACTGTAAATTCGAGTGGATAAGTTGTAAACCAAAAAAATCAGATTTTCTTCCTCTCTTTAAACCGACTGAGATTAGGGCTTAAGTTCAAGGGAAGAAATTGATTAAGATTGAGAGTTGGGTGAATTTTAAAGAGAAATTTTGAGTTCAATCAAGAAGTAAGTGTTGTTCTTAAGCTTTTTTGTTTAGGTTTTTTATGGAAACTTAATTTTCTCTCTCTATGATGTTGAATTGAGTTTTAATGGTAGTTTTCTTTACTACTTGAAGAACTTGGTGAATTGAGGAGGAATTGGAAGAGAATAATCAAGAGAAAGCTATTGAAATCGATTTTATTGGAATCAAGGTAAGAAATTTTGATCCCTATGGTTGTATAATGAATTTTTAAGGGTATTTCCTTACCTTTATGTGTGATTCTATGATGTTAGTTAACTTAAAGAGTTATGAAGTTATGTATGAAGAATCAAGTGGATGAATAGGTCAAGACTTGATGAAAAACAGTAGGTTTAAGAACAAAACTGCTACTGTTTTTGGGTGTTTAGACAGTCTTAAAGGCTTCGGAAGAATTTCGAGTCTTCATAGATATTATAGCTCGTCTCGTTCCGATTCCAGAAACATATTATAATGATTATTCGGAGTTCGTATGAGGACGATATGATGGTTAGAGTATGCAGCATACGAGCAGTAAAACTGATGCACTGCTGCGTATCTTTTAGGTTTTTCCGGCATGTTTTAGTCGTAATTAGGAGAAGACACCTGAGAATGAAACGCTAGGAGTGAAGTTAACTTTCCGAAAACTTAAGAATCAGTTGAATCGGATTAAAGACTAAAGAGTATTGTTTGTTTGAGTGCGCAGTGCGCAATTAAGACTACTTTGTGTGTTTATGCATTTTGGATACGGTTCATTCGGATTTTAGCAAGAGAACCGATAGAAATGTTAAAGGGAATAAATATACTTTAAGCGATATATGATTCAACTTAATTAAGTATGACAACGAAAGTTTTTAAATGGTCGAAAGTACTCGGTATAGTCGATTTCGTTACAAGGAACAACTTCGGAATAGTTTGGTTTATAACGGGACCTAATATAGGTTGGATTTGTATATTAAGGGTGTGAATAAGATATTCTTGTTGTCAGAGTGAAGGTGACTCTTGTTCCTTGTACTTTCAGCAGGAAGCGAATACTACGTAGAGGAGAGACCCGAGGAGTCCGAATCTCAGGTGGACGACAACGAACCGGAAGTGTACTACATCTGAGGTAGGATCCTATGAATCTTACTTGGAGCACGGGTATTCCCCGTTACACCATTTTATATATATATTTAGTTTTTATCTTTTTCTTTTTCTTTTCCGTTCTTTAGTTAAAATTATGACATAATATGCTATGGTGGGAATGTATGTGGTGTGTTGTGTGTTATGGATGTTTATCTTTTAAAAACAAATTGGTTTTTCTGAAAAATAATCACATGGAGGCGGAATCGCTTGATCTGTGTGATCGTTTTGTGTGAATTGTAACCACGTGGTGGCGGAATCGCTTGAGCTGCGTGTATAACATGGAGGCGGAATCGCTTGATCTGTGTTACGTGTATTGATTGTTTGACGCCGGGCATTGGTTGGTCCCCTTGTTTATTTTTCTGTTATGGATTAGCCATGAATTCATGTCAAGGGTTACACTCGGTGCATGCGCAGCCGTTTGGTAACGACCATTCCAGTTTACCCAGAATGGGGTCCGAGAGAGATTGGGAGTTGGGGTATTCCGACCCTTGGAGTGATTAGGGGACTGACCAGTGCCATGTTTGTTTATTTATTCTGCTAAGCCACTGGTGTTTGTGGTTTGAATTCTGTATGATATGTGATTGATACTTACAACATTTTCACCGAAATGAAATAGGGTGTTTACCCGAGTTTTCGTAATAAGAAAATACTTAATCCCTTAAAGTGGACACTTATAAAAGCTTGGCTTTAAACAGGGTTTACCCTACCTTGAGAGACAAGAAAGCTCTTCTCCTTTGGGTTGATGGGACCTTTAGGAGGGCTCTGTTCTTGTAGCTTTGGGAGCCTATCAGATCATTTAATATTATTATAGGTTCATGCATATGATTGGGTATTCTTCGAATGGTCAATGAGTTACCTTGCGAGGAAGCGTCAGATCTGGCCGGAGATAGGACGCGCCTCAAGACGAGATAATTGTATCGCCGTGGGTATATGGCTCTACTAAGCGACGATACTCTTATAGTCGTCTGGGTAAGTCATGACATATTCTAAGCGTATCATTGTTTGGGTGAGATTTACTATTCGATGCGTATTGAGATCACAAGTTAGCCCGATGGGCGATGATGACGAAGGGAGAGTTACGGAAGCTCTTACCGGAGTATTACGTGGATCCATGTGTACACTGCAGTAGTCAACTGTTCGATAAGGCGCCGCCTGCCTACGTACTAACAAAGGCCTAACGGTTCTTCCTAGCCGAATAGTAGGTGACCCCGACTGAGGGCGTATTCAGTCATGATCTTGGTAAGCTAGAAGAATTATCTTGCTGTATTGCCTTGCTTGATGTGCATAATATCTATTTGTACTATTGTATCACCTAAACTATTGTTTTATTAAAAGGTTGATGTGTGGTGCGGGTAGGATGTCTAGGTATCCTACTGAGCTAACTTTCGAGTTATCTCACTCCTTCATTTGTTTTTGTTCAGGTACTATAGTTCCAGATCGATCTAATCTTGCTTGTGAGCAACTGGTGATGTGAGATCGATTTGTTTTTGTATATTTTGAAGTTATGTATATTATCAGAACGAAGAATATATATGTATCACTGTAGTATATAGTAGGTGCGAGATGTTTGGGGTTTGTAGTTTGTTTTGTCGTGATATGAGTTTATGTGCATGTATATATGTATGTTTTGGCAGGTTTTACAGGTTTTATAGACTCAATTTACAGAGGAAACTCTGCCGAAATTTAGTCTCGTCTTTTTGACTTTTAGTTCGTTTTCAAAAACTATGATTTCTTATTAGATTTCCGCTGCTTCATTTTATTTGTTTGATAACAGAGATAAGTGTGTTGGCTTTGGTTTATTTTAGAAACTCTGTTTAAGCGAGACTGAGACTTAGTTTCTTTTATAAACTGCCGGGCAAACCGTGTCTCGGAACACGGGGCGTCACAGTGTCATTCTAAAGTAGTTGCAATATTTTATTTTGCTATTAGGTTTGATCTGAATTGTGGCAGAATCAACGATTCTCCCTCTTGAGGGGAATCCTACTGCGTTAAAAACTTAAAATTGTTATTTGGAGTGCATTTTCATATACCAAATTCCATTATGATTTCTATTCACACACACACTAAATACACGGCAAAGGTGTTTTAACCAATTAAAATAGTAGGTCTCCTTTACCCACGTTTAAGTAGGTAAGAAACCAAAACTTCTACTCCTCAACAAACCGATTACAAGACTTTGACCTGTAAGAATCCAACGCCTACAGTTTACTTAAAGAGCTGGGGTCAGTAATATTCCAATCCAACGGCATAGAGTGTACTCTCTTACTCTTAATGATCAATTTGAAGATACTTCTCTTCACTATAAAACCCTAGTTTTCTTCTTCTTCTTCTCCTTCTTCATAAAACTCAAATCTCTGTAAATTACTCAAATCAATAGTACTACAATTTTGTGATGGATTCCGATGAAGAAGATGAAAGACTACCGATTAGTAAGAGAAAGGAATGGTCAGATGTGAAACCAGTTCCTCAAGATGATGGTCCAAATCCAGTCGTCCCCATTGCTTATAAGGATGATTTCAGAGAAGCCATGGATTACTTTCGTGCTGTTTATCTCTCTGATGAGAGAACCCCTCGATCTCTTGATCTTACTTCTGAAGTTATCCAGATGAACGCCGGAAATTACACGGTAAATTTACTAGTTTAAAGTAGTTCTTTTGAAATTCGATTCTACAATGATTAATTCAATAAATAGATTATTGAAAGGAGAATGCCTTTTAGGGTTTCATACAATCCAAATTGAATAATCACTACTATAGTTATTTCAATTTCAAGTTATTCTTTATCTTCCCAGATCAAAGACTTGTTCGAATCGTAGTAGAGGTTGTTACTCTATGAAATTGGCATCAAAGTTAGATAGTGATTTTGAATAACCTGTCTTATTACTCTACCAATGTTGTTAGAAAATGGGTGGAGGTAAATCAAAACTATTTCACGGATTCGGGCGAGTGCCATCTAGTACTCACCTCATCATTCACCGCCACGTTATATCGGATTACGATGGTTTTGTACTTTTGTCAGAATAACGTATGGGTACTTCTATGTTGTATAATGTATAAGACTGGCTTCGATTAGCTATACTTTTTTTTTGCTTCTATCGTTATTTCAGTTATGGTCTTAGATATGCATATAAGTATATGAAGCATTGAGAATACTTGGAACTTGGAAGTACTGCTATATATTGGTTTATGAGACAATGAGACATCTAAAGCATTTGTAATGTTTATGCTTTTTAGGAAATGGATTTGAATGAGCCACTTAAGTCGTAGAACTTCTCAATCTAAAAAAATAGAAGAAAATTCCGTCCCTTACTTAAAGAACAGAGAATTGTTGGATACCTTTCGTTCTTCCGAAGTTACTGAGATTTGGACTAGTAACCATTATTTTTGGTGTAGGTTTGGCATTTCAGACGTCTGATACTTGAATCACTTAATGCTGACTTGCATGATGAACTGAATTTCATTGAAAGCATTGCCAACAGGAACTCCAAAAACTATCAAATTTGGTAAGAGATTTCTTCCCTGGCCCTTGATGTTCTTTTATACTTCAAAGTTCAAATGGGTACTCCAATACCGTGTTTCAAAGTAGTTGGTGGAGGACTACGTCCCGAGTCTCTTGACTCATCTATGAACCTAAGAGAAAACTACGTCCTAAACCTAGTATTACCCATCGGACAGAGAATAGGTTGATAGTTAGATTCAGATTCGTGATCTGTTATAGATTTATCATTTATGCAGGCACCACAGGAGGTGGGTTGCTGAGAAATTGGGAACTGAAGCTGCAGCTGTGGAACTTAAGTTCACCAAGAAGATACTTTCTCTTGATGCTAAAAACTATCATGCCTGGTCACACCGGCAGGTATGTTGCATATTTCTTTTCCTGTTTCTGGCACCACTAGTATATCTTTTTCCTTCTGTGTTCTTCAAACCTATTATCAGTGACCAATTGATTGAGTAATGAACATAGATTTGAGTTGGATGAAGTAATGAACTTCTCTTACCTGCAAAAGATGTCGTACGTGATTAAAACTACCAATCAAATACATGGTATCAAGTTTATAAAATATGTTTTTAGGCTTCAAGGCTTTGCCCTCACAATGCCAGGCAGTGCCTTGAGGCGCGCCTCGGAGGCGTAAACTACGAAAACAAAAAATTGGTAAAGAAAATAACATCAATTATGTAAAAACATGGCATAACAATTTTTTCTACTTTACTACCATAGTATAAAGTCTAGTGTTGCTAAACAACTCAAAAATATCACTGAGAAGCAACCAAAAATTCTAAAGAGTTCTTCTTCTCGATAGTATAAGGTGCTAAAATACGTACGACTCGAGGCGCCTTGTGACAGCCTCGCCTCGAGGCGTAGGCCTCAGCCGTATTTTCAAACATTGCATGGTATTATTGTTTACTGAGCTTGTCGCCCTGAAATGTTCCCAAAAAGAATGGAACATACATATTTACATATTTAGTTAAACTTTGTGATTATCTTGCATTATGAAACAAATACCATAAAGTGCAGTCAAGCGAAGTACAACAAGATGAGTTATTATAATGTGTCTAACACAATTCCTTGCAAATAAATTTATTTTAAAAAGTGCGTTTATACCGGTTTTAAACTTCATTTAGATTTAAATGGATGGAAAGTAAAAGAAATTTTGTTCCTCCCAGTGGGTCCTTCAAGCATTAGGCGGGTGGGAAAACGAACTCAATTACTGTCAGAAGCTCCTTGAAGATGACATTTTTAACAACTCAGCTTGGAATCAGGTACTAGAACTGTAATCTGCATACTGTTTTCTTATATTTTAATGTTTGTAGGTGTCTTTTGTTGATAATTGTTATTTTCGTGTGTACAACAGAGATACTTTGTAATAACCCGATCTCCTCTCGTGGGAGGCCTGCAAGCTGTGAGAGATTCAGAAGTAAAGTTCACTATTCGAGCCATTTTATCCAATCCTGAGAACGAGAGCCCGTGGAGATACCTTCGAGGTTTATACAAAGGCGATACCCAGTCATTAATACGTGATCCTGAAGTCTCTTCGGTATGTCTTAAAGTTCTAAATGCCAGCAGCGGCAACAACAACAAAATCTTCGCTTTAAGCTTGCTTTTGGATCTCCTGTGCAAAGGTTTCCAGCCAACTGAGGAATTTAAAAGTGTGGTTGAGGGTTTGAGACCTTCAGAATCAGATCACCAAGATTCTAACTTGGCAAGAGTCATTTGTTCTGTTTTGGAACATGCCGACCCACTGAGATCGAACTACTGGGTGTGGCGAAAGAATAACCTTGAAATGGATTAGAATATCAGAATGTTTGGTTTGTTTTGCAAGCTCCAGATGCAGTTTAGAGGAATGGAGGCTAATTGGACATATGTTTCTTAATCTTCTGCTCATAAGCCCTTAGGTGCTGAAGAACCGATTTTTGGTTGCGAAATTCAGACAAGTGAACTCAATTGATGGCCTTCTGACAAATTTTATGTAGTTACCATTGAGTTGTTTAGTGTGATGGGTAAATCTTAAATCTATGTAACATTTTTAGATGATCTCAGTTTGTTGATTATTCTTACTGAAAAACAAGATTGGGTAGCTAATGTGTTGCGAGGAAGAACTGAATTGTTTCTTCTTTTTTGTGTGTTGTTGGAGACAATTTGCTCACTACTTCACATAAAACTTGAAACATTGATCTTTTGCATAGTAGGTCGATCTTGTGCGAGTACAGATTGTTACTGGTTACTTTTTCTGATCTGCTTCTCAAGGAAGTAGTAACTAAGCAAAAGATCGATCGAGCAAGTGTTCATGCTTAGGTCAGTCAGGCATTTGGTTCGGCACAATAAACCCTTTCACGCAACTAAATATAGGAGCATTCATCTAAGGCAGATTAACCTAATGGGCCAACAAACATTCGTAACAGTTGCAAGAATTTTACATAAATTCTTTTAACATAGTTCAAAGTATAGTAGGTTTTACAGAGACAAGACAAACATCGAATTACAATTTGCGAACTTTTTACAAGAATTTTGCTCTCAAAATGACCTTCAATCTCTGTATCTTCGAGCAAAACTTACAGCGTTTTTCATCCACCTATCACACACAAGGCCGCCTAAATGAATATACAAAAAATGAATACCAAACAAGAACTCATGTTAATCAACAAAAAATAGTGAATCGGGAAAGATATCACAACTTCTTTTTGGTAACTCTGGGCTTCTTTGTTTTAGATGAAGGACTGGCACTTTCCTTGAATGCAGATGGACAGAGGTTGTTTATGCTACATGTCCCACATCGAGGTCTGAGAGGAGTACACACTGTTTGCCCAAATCCAACCTGCAATATCACAAATCAATATTCAGTATCAAATAATGATGTAAACGCGTTGGCAGAGGCTAAAACAGAAGTTTACTCAGATAGTTCCCTCAGTATCACATACACACAAAATGGAATTGCTCATACCAATAAGGGATTTATAGCAACCCATTCTTCCTTTGGAAGCCATAGTTGGAGAGACTCTCTTGTTTGCTCAGGAGATGAAGTTTTCTGAAAACATAAAAGCAAACAAGAAATAGAGTAATAGTTCAGATTTGGAAGCCATAAAATAATAGACAAGCTTGTGACTTTCTCATAGCCTGGGCTGTCAATAACTCAAAATTATCAATGTCAAGGGATAAGAGTAAAGAATTTATAAAAGAGAGAGATAAGGACTTCAAGAGAGTTCAATGTTGAGACCAATTTCATCGCAATCTTAAAGTTATTTTGGGGTAAATGGTACACAAATAGAAGCCAAAACGACCCAGTGTCAAGTTACACTCACCCTAAAGAATGGAAAGCAAAGCTTAGAGAGACACATTCTTTAACTAGATGGAAGCAAAGAAAGAACAAGTAGTGTTAGGTTTGTGAATATTGGACCCAGGACCCGCCCAGGGCCAAAGCAGCCCGGATGGTTGCTTTAGGAACCAATCTCTTTAGGGGCACTTGGGGTAGACCTAATAGACCATCTACAGAATTTGTGGTATTTCAACAAGGTATAAGAAGTTAAGTCGTCGTTCAATTGTTTATAGTGTGGCATGTGTTAAGTGGTTGAGGTGCAAATCCCCCCTAAAGGCATATTTCCCTTCTCTTAACTTTGCTTCATTACTCCAAACACTAGGGTCGACCTTGGATTTGGTGGATTTGGAGCTCCGGCAGAAAAAAAACAGTTGTACCTAGTTAAATCAGGAATTGTTTTTAAGGAAAATACGTATACCTCTCTGGTGCCTGGCCGGGACACCCATCCAAGGCGATTACAAATGCGATGAACATGAGTATCTACACATATCCCTTGAACATCATTCCATGCTACATGCAAAATCTACACCACCCAAACATAAGAAAGATAATTTGAAAGGACAATTCAATGTTTTATTAGATAAAAGAAAAACGTACCAGGTGAGCCATCTTAGGACCTATTCCTGGAAGAGCGAGCAACTCCTCCAGTGAGCTAGGGATATCACCTCCATACTTTTGGAGACATATTTTTGCAACTTTCTTTAAGTATGAAGCCTTTCTAGTGTAAAATCCAACCTGGTAAGAATAAGAGTTTGAGAAAAGACTATGTCACAGAAATAGTTAAGACAAAAGTTTAGTTACACCACCAGGATTTAAATGACGAAGGGACCTTATATTAAGGATATCTGTAGCATGAAGGTTCTAGTTCGGGTATTAGACTCATCCCCAAGCTTATTAACCTAACTACTTTATAGATTTGGATTTTAATATCTATTACATGTGCTACCATGTTTATTAGATATCGAAATTCAGAGAACCAGATTGTCTTGGTTCCGATACCGAAATATGAACAATAGCAACCTGAAAACTTGACCAGCTTATGGGTACCACCCATTGACAACCCACTTTTACTCGGTTTTTGAGGGTTGACTGAGGTAATACTAATCGAGAGGGGAGGACATACCGGATAAATCAAATCCCTGATAACTTCTTCTTCAGCTTTGTCCATGGCATCAGCAGCAAGTAGACCCTTTTGAAGGAGCCTTTGGGTTGCCCCTGAAATCATATAATGATTCTTCAGTTGGAAAATTAACTGCAGTACAGAAAATTAGAGGGTAGAGGTGATCTACCCCGAGTGCACTAGATGCTAATGGCCGTATAGAATTTACTAGGAATTTAATATACACTTAGGTTTCGCTACCGACCATGACTCTTGCGGATGAAATTACAATATATTGTGAAACCAATATGAATCAAATGTTTCTCTTTTTAGTCACAGGGAATTTATACTGAAAAACCCCTGGATAAATGAAAGCAAAAAAGTTCATGATATTAAGTAGAAGTACGAAGAGACAAAACAACATCTACTCAGATTCTATGAAACATGAACATTGATATGGGTACCGGGATCCCGCACAAGACAAGTCCGATATGGCGACCAGAACAGAGTCAAAACAGAGATACAACGGTATACGCATCTATATACATATATATCTGTACTTAACATTTTAACATTCTGA
>BEHA01000348.1:321915-334555 GCA_002897215.1 Eschscholzia californica subsp. californica | reverse complement strand
TAGCAGGGAATGGGACATAACAGTCAGAAGAAATTTGAATGATTGGGAACTCCAACAGTATGTTCACCTATTACAAATCCTCCATGATGTCAGTTGGGGGGAAGGCTCGGATATAAGAGTATGGCGTGACGAGGATAAAGACCCATTATCTGTCTCGAACTGCTATAAGAGACTGGACAGCGATGACAGCCTGCTCGAGCCATGCGTCTCAAAATATGCTTGGTTAAAAGCTCTGCCTCCCAGGGTAGGGTTCTTCATGTGGGCGATTTTGCTGCGCAAAATACCTACGGTGGATGCACTGAAAAGAAGAGGATTCCAAATACCTAACAGATGTATCCTATATAAGTTAGAGGAAGAATCGTTGGAGCACTTGTTTTTGCACTGCAAGGTGGCTTCCAACTTGTGGAGTTTTTTCATTCAATCCATGGCTGGGCAATGGTGCATACCTAACTCTATCAATCATTTGATTACTCAATGGGATGGGCTCTACAAGCATAAGCATAGAAGGGAGGTGTGGCAACTAGTTCCTGTTGCAATCATATGGAGCATATGGAATGACAGGAATAACAAGATCTTTAAAGAGAAGAACCTTAATTCTTCAGTGGACATTGAAGATGTGAAGGGCACAATCTTCGCTTGGATTAGGAGAATAGATAAATTTAAGAATGTATCCTATCTTGAAGTAGTTATGCAATGGGATACATGGATGATGTGAGACATTGCCCATAGTATCCCTCCCATCTGTAAATAGTTTTTTCTCCTAATATATTCAATCTAATTTTCAAAAAAAAATAATAAATGAAAAGAACAACTAGAACTTGCCATAGTTAACTGCATCCTTTGTTTGGCTTGATAGAAGACTACCCACCAAAGCCGCAAATCGTCTTTCCTGAAAGACAATAAAGTGGATGATTACCACTGGCATCTTTAACCACAAATCATTCCCATGAATGAAAATGACAATCATTATTCAAGTGATTTAATATTTTCATTAATATCATAATTTGATATATATTTTTATAATTAACGATTTATCAACATGCAGAAGAAGGTGACTGTGACAAAAGAATGGGAGCAAATATGATGATTGTGCTCTAAATGAATAGATTATATGCTAAATAGCCATTAAAAGATCATTTTAGGGAAAGACAATATAATTACCAAAGTTTAGAGAAAAGATCACTTGACAATAAAAAGAACCAACTTTTATACCAATATCTGATTAGGTAGATATATGTAAGTTAGTTTACATATTCTGCTTCTTTGTGCTAGACTATCTCCAACTTTGGGGTTCGAGATTTTTCGTGCGTTTAAGTCACAAGTGGTAGAAAGGAATTACCAATTTACCATAATAAGATGGTAGCTTCTGATTCTGTGAGGTCTTATGTCCCATAAAATAAGTAAGGAAGCATGGAATAACCATCGAAAAAAGGATAAACATCTAACTTAGAAAGCAACCTAAATAAGGCAACTAAGACGGTAGCTGCTAGTCATTCCATTGGTAATATGCCCATAAGAACATACTGTGATTATGCTAATTTAACAAGCAATAAGGCAATGCCAAATGAAAATTGGAAATATGATGATTTCCTCTTAAATAAAAAAATGTACTACGAATTCATTAAATAAATGGAAAGGTAATAGACAAAATCTTTATGAGAGTGAAAGAGAATGGGTTTCATACTACTAGTATTAGAAAGAGAAAATGTTCCAAATTATTGACTAAAGAGAAAAACCTGATTTTCAAAGTTACACGTCAAAATCATACGTGATACTATTATCGGCAAAAAATGTAAATAACGCCAATTAAGCAGTAATATGTGAAATGCTAACTTGACGTTCATCAACCTTTATATTACCTTAGGTGGTAGAGGAACACTCCCAGCTTTCTCACATCCCATAGTGTCTACCGGAGCATCTTCTGATGACCTCATTAGTTGAATCCCTTCCAGCATTTCTTTCCAACTAGAAGGTGCTTCCACTGTATGATAAGAATGCATTCAACTTATTGGTGTGTGATTTTTGTGCCAAAATGAGAATTATGTCAAGACTGGTTGTCGGGTGATTTTAAGATTACCAGCTCTTAGTTACTTTACTCCTTCCATGAAAAGGATTTACCTCTCCATTTTCTTGGTAACTATTAATGACCTTAAGATAAGTTGCTACTTACTTGAAATGACTTCCCGCTTAACAAGAATTGTTTCCCCACCTCCTGTCGGAAGCACATTTAAGGTTGGTTTTGATTTTCCTGCAAAACCATGCAAATGACAAAAGATGCTTCTTACCATTAAATGAAGCAGCTCGTGTATATGTGTAAGAGCTAATGTGAAGGTTTACAGGTGGCGTATTTTTAGATTTTTTCCAACTAAAACATGCGTCAACTAAATTAAACACATCAATTTATAACGCTCGATATTGCTTACTTAATAAGCAATTTGGAGATTTAGATACAACTTCAAGTTAACAAATAGGTTGATGTGTGGATACTAATCAAAACGGGATTCACCTAAGGAGGAAGCTTCATTGACTTTCCGATATGCGAACTCTTCAATGTCCGGTAAGCCAGGAAGCTGCAAAGATAGAGCTATTGTCATGTACCATCGTTACCTAACAATCTCATTTGAGTAAGTAAACAAGTAATTACTACATTTCAAAACATAATATGTATGAAAATGGAGAAATAGAGCTCTGCTTCATCTATGAAAAGATAGGATCACTAGTTTTAATTCAAAAATAGCAAATCTTAAAGTATGTGAATTGTGATATAAAGAAGGTTTAAGTAAATGAAGAGAACGACATCATAGAAAGGTTTGTGGTTGAATATACGATGTATATTATCAAACTATTAATGCCAACTAGTGGAGGCACATGGACATGTGCATGTGAAATCCGAACTCTAGCATAAAAAAAAAAGTGTAGTTATCTTAGATCGTAATTATGGGTTGTTTTTCTAATGTAAGAGAAAAATCGATTCTCTCACCTGTTAGAATTTAGAAGTACAAGCAAGTGCTAGATATGTGTGTGAAAGAAAGTCACCAACTACATAGACAACACTAAATTAAAACCTAACTAAGGAACCCATAAGACCCATAGAGATTCTTGAAAGAACGTATCTAACTCGAATTGGGTATGAGTAAAAAAAGGATAAATCTTCAATAATAACAACTAAAAATGCTTACTTTCTTCTGCTCTTGAGGTTCAATTTTTGGTTCCACAACTTTAATCTCAGCTTTAATCCCTCTTTTCTTCCTGACAAAAACACGCAGCTCTGCTCCAAAAAACAAAGGCATAAAAGAACATTTTTGGCGCTAAAATTGAAATCCGGAAACGCAATGGAAAAAATTTAGAGCAACAACCCATTTGAGATAATTGTTATTCTAACCTGGGTTTGGCTCCGGATTGTCGATTTCGAGCTTGGTATTGATAATTTTGGAAGAGAATCTTGTACTGACCATGTTTAAGAAAAAATAGGGTTTTCTTCTGTCAGTACATTTGATCTTTGCGAGCGGAATAATGGAGTTTCTGGAGAGAGAACCAAACATTTGGAGGGAACTTTTCGTTTCCCTAGAAGCAAGCAATTTACTATGGAGTATTTATTTTAGGAATAATTCTCGATTAGCCCCCTAATTTATGATACCCTTCTCATTTGATCCTCTTGGTTTATGTGGCGCTATGAGAACGTACGTGTCTGTTATATTACCCACAATTTTAAGGGGGTTCTTTAGAAATTCTCAAATTTTATATGGGAATTTTTTTCTTAGGGATGCCCCTCCTAAATTTCAACTAAGACTCCTAATCTTTTATAGCTTTTGATAGACATCCTTTATTTTCTACTTTTATCTCCATCTCATTCTCAACTTTTTTTCATATATAATGAGAAAAAAGAGTTAATCTTTGTCTATGTATCTCTACCTCTATGCCGACAACAAAAGACTTCTTCTGTCGTCGGCAAAGAGAATGGAGATAGAGAAGAGAAACAGGAGCAGAAGAAAGAGACTATATTTATATATTTTTCTAGAAAAAAAATTGGACTTCCCATTAGAAGACATCCGTTTAAGTAACTTGAACATAAATATTTGCAACAAAAAAATGGTTAACCATGAATATGAAGAAAAAGAAAGAGAGAACTTTGGAGCGTAAAAGTAGAGCTAAAAAAAGCTTACCCCCTTATGTTTAGGTTAATAAAACACCCCAACTAAAGAAAAAACTCAATTTTGGGCCCATGTTAACTCAATCTTGGCCCCATGATTTTTTTTAATGGTCCACTAGTTGACCATTAAATGATTCTTCAATTTTCAAAATTGGCCTTGTTTCATCTCATTAAAAAAAAATGACCTTGTTTTATTTGTTTGTCTTTATGTTTGTTTTTTTCTTCCTCTTCAATGGACTTCCGTTGAGGGAAAAAACAGAGGGAAGGAGTGAAAAACGGTTGAGAGAAAGAGAGAGGGAGGAAAGGAAAATGGGACAATGCCCAGCCACAATCCCGACATAAGTTTCCTCTCTCTCAACATCAGCCCGCCACATCTCCGGTCGAGATTGTAGTCGAACATTCTATCAGGGTTGGGGAGGAAAACCTTGGCCACCCGGTTTCAATTTGAAACCCCATTTCTCACTTCTATCCCTACTTTTTTATCCTTCATTTGCTTTAGCGAGAACTTCCAGGCTTATTAAAGGTACAAATAAGTAACAATTTTGTCGGAATTCAGGCCTTATTCATGTTTTTGAACTTTAGGCCTCTTTCATTATTGGTTTAACTTAGGCGATTATCGCGCTTATCACATTTTCATGATGTATCAATTGCCTTGTAACGACTAACGCAAATCGTAGTCGTTCTCTCAAAAAAAACACAGTGGGCTCTGGTCAAACTCAAGAGGATTACCATAGTATTTTTTTTTTCCAACCCTAAGATATTAAGAATCTTGAAAGTTAACCAAAAAAATATGAATTTGAGGAAGATCATGATTTAGGGGTAAACCCATATTGGATTAATATGTAATGAGAAGTTTACACTACCATTGGGTTAACCACAAAGTGATTATGTTTCTACATAAAAACACAATCCAAAATCCGGATGGTTAAATCTTCAATCACAAGTTAAATGAAAAACAAGATTTGATAGAATTCTTGTTTGTAGTAACAGAGTTTCATGTACCTATTCTTAGACAAGTTCGAGTTTGGGCGTGGGAGGAAATTGTGTGCCCAAATGAATTATCCTCCACTTTCTCAAATCAGGATTAATCGTCTTCAATGTCTATGTTCTGTCTTTACTTTCTACTTCTGGGTTTGAATATGTGTTCCTTGTAGTATTTGAGTTCCATAATACTTTCTTTTATATCGTCCATTGCCCGATGTCTGTTTGTCTTTGATGGGGCCCTCTGGTTATCTGTACAAACAACCAAAAAAGTTCAGAAAAGTCGGGCTGAAGAACTCGATTCCTTCATAATACATTTGAGTTGATTTTCCAAACAAATCATTTAAAAGGACATTTACAACTTTCAATCAGTTTGAAAATATTAAAGAGCAATACAAGTAGAGCAAGATAGAAAAATGTTGTTTTGAACAACGTATAGATAAGCAGTGCGAATATATTAGTGTTGCTTACAGTAAGCATTTAAATCAATTGGCGCATGGAAATTTCAAGATGGTTGCAATCAATGAGCATGGGTATCAGATTGTGTGGATGAATTTCAGTTAGTTCAAACTAGTATTATGGTTTCTCTTAATTTATATCTAAATTCTAGACCTATGTAACATTGAATACTACAGGTATATATGTATATATAAGTAACAGTTCTAGTGCATACAACATAAGCAGTTCTTCAACCATCCAGTAGGCCAATTGTTTTTATTGATTAGAAGAGTGAACTTCGAAGAGAGTTTGATAATACCTAGTTAGCTATTGATTTGGCTAAATTGGACACTAGTCAGGGATTATTTGGACATTAGGTAGGATAAATCGGACAAAATAGCCAGTGATTATATACGTTTGAGAACCTATGAAACGGAGTATAGCTAGTCGAGTCGCTGAGGTTTTG
The DNA here is from genome assembly GCA_002897215.1 of Eschscholzia californica subsp. californica. Taxonomy (NCBI): domain Eukaryota; kingdom Viridiplantae; phylum Streptophyta; class Magnoliopsida; order Ranunculales; family Papaveraceae; genus Eschscholzia; species Eschscholzia californica. Next base: position 328,520 of record BEHA01000348.1, on the reverse strand, counting down.
GAATTAGCGACTATTAGGGGACCAATCAACAGTAGTCCGGGATTTTTACAACGTAGACTCGCAAGAACTTTATCTTGGGGCTGATTTTTTGGTCATAAAATTATTTTTTGCAGCTACACACAAGATGCAGATACCAATTCTTGCATTACACCTCTGCAGTGACTACAGGTCTTAAATATGAGTACCCGAGATGGGGCAAAGGGACACTAAGAAAGAGTATCAATGTTACATTTAAACTAGTTTGATTCATAAGAGATTAAGACAAATGACATGCGATAACTGCAATTTGTTTGGCTATTTTGAACTCATTTAGTATGCCTCGAATTTGAAGATATATCGTGGTAAACAATAGCATTCTAAGTATATGATGATTTCCACTTATTGTAACCCAATTATACAAGTAAAAACAGTTACCTCGGGGGTACCAGCGTATGCATAGTGCCTTAATACTGCTAACATCAACAAGTACGTGGGAGAAAAGACTCGCCAAATCAGGCATATATTTCTGACCAGGGAAAGGAGACAACTTCAGATATAGGATAAATGCATAAATATCACATATAGAAAAGACGTAATGAGGTACATGATTTTCATTATGGGAGAACAAAAAAAGAAACAATTAACATACGCAGATGTAGTTCTTTTACTTGCTCTTTAATCTTTCGACTCCAAACGAACACAATATGGGGTCTTAAGCAAATGATAAATATATATATATATATATATACATTGATATAGAAAGAATTATGCTAAATTTACGCTCGACTTACCTTCAGATACTGAAAGTCCACATACACGGAATTTCCAGCTAATAAAGGTTGATGGTTCCCAATATGATCTTTCACAAATTTTATAACCTATAAAACAATAAAATGTGCAATACAAAAATTATTCAAATATGCTAAACTGAAGAAACGAAACAGCATAAAAGTTCATGAGCTAGTGATATGGAGGGCATAAGCAAAAGAAACATTGAAAGGCCAAGATTCTGCATTGGAGCACGAATGCACTATCTGTAGCCCGTAACATTGTACACTTGTCTTTCTGTTGTCCCATGTCATGTTACTGTCGAACATAACCCTGATTTCTCATTAACGAACGACATTCATCAGTTAGGCCTTCATTTTCGTCATTATGAAGTCTTTAGTATCGATGAGCTGATTCTCAAAATGACAATTCTCTTCATACCCATACGATACTGAAGGAGCAGGTAGAACCAAGAGTACTACTTTCCCTGCCACCAGCGGCAGCCTCTAAAATACAATATGAGAAACTCAAAGATATATAGGTGAACCTTTCTTTACTCGCAACCAACAATTTAGATATGAGAGTAAAGTTATCACATACTTAGATCTAGTTTAGTTTAAACTTGACCTGGGGAAGCATCAATCTACAAAATCCATAGATTCTAGTAGAGTGACTTCATTGCAGGGGAAATAGGATATTGATAGCAATGCATGGTAGGCCTCGAAGGTAACAACATAGATGTGTCAAGCTCATTGTCACCCCAAACCACATGTGATGTGACCTGGAAGGCTCATATGCACTACTCTGGACTCGCATTGTTTACTAAGAGCTTCCAAACATTGGTTATCAAGTGCGACCTTGTATCACATACTGGTTAGGATTTTTGGGTGGGTTTGGCACTTAGGCCAGTGCCACTAGTCAGAGTATTCATTTAGGCATACCAAGCACTTACGTTCTTACTAATTTGAGAGAAGAGGCAAAAGAACAAAGATAGATGATAATCTAGGAGGAAGCCTAAAAGACGTAAGAAGATAACACTGAAAGCTCTTTACAGTGACCAATAGATGATGGTTCTAATCAAATTTTCCTTAACGCCTACAGCAACTAGAGAAACAAGAATCATATGGGGTGCGGAAATCAAGGAATGCGGCTACATTCAAAGCCAAGCAGATTAAGTTTGATGATATCAAAGTGAACATAGTATACTACGACTACTATATTTCTGGGTAAAGAGGAAACATTAGACAGCTTCAATGTCATAAAGAGAAACAAGAACCAAGAGAAGCAAGAATAACAAGTGCTATAAGAAATTCAACAGATTACACGCAAAAGTGATTATAATTATTCCAGAACAATAAAGGGAATAAACAAATGCTCAATATGTTTAACAAACACAGATGACAAACAGACCTGCTTTTCAGCTTCTCGTTCGCTAATGGTACTGTGAAGCACCTTCGTCGTCAACCCTAAAAGGAAAAAAGGAAACAATGAAATAAAATTTGTTCGTGTAATACATTGGAGGACAGTAACACCATTGCAATGACACAAAAATGTTTATGGTTGAGGGTTAAGAAGTTTCTTAAATGCTTACCACTGGCTGCATGATGGTTTTGGCACCACTCACCCATATTATCTAGACATTCCTTGGTTTGATGGATCACCAAATCAGGACCCTGTACAGAGATAAACATTTCGGTTAATATGGCCAGACTAGCTCAGAATTTGTAAACAAATTCCCAATATTAATGAAGTATTTGTCAAACAAAAGAAAATTTTTACAGGGAATGCAACTAAGTTACCTCCACTGACTTGGTCAAACTGCCATCAGTAATAACACAAGCAATCTCCAAAATCCGATCTATCTCAATATTCAATCCTGCACGGAAAAGTTTGTTAGACTAGCAACAACAATAATAGCACAACAGAAACCATGTGTTGCTGCCCTCCATAGAGGAGAACGGAGTTCAAACCACGATGAGGTTCTTGGTCCTCTTTAAGAACCATGCCGACCTTTGCAAGAAAAAAGAAGAGAAACCACAGTAGAAAAAAGGTTTTATCATGTGAATATTAATATGGGGTTCTAATTCACTTATGACTTCAAAGGTGTCTAATCCAAAAGATTGTTACATTCTTTATCATTTTTTTTATTTGAATGAATGATTCGCCTTGGGTTCAGACCGTGTTTAGAAAAATAGAATTGTAGACCAACCACCTCAAATTGAGCTAGATATTTGTCTTTGAATAAAGAAAATAATTTATACTACTGTAATATGGATGTACAAAACACAGTAATCAATAAACTGAGCTCCAACAACATACAGACTAGGAAAAAATTACATAGATATAAACATAGCCTCCCAATTCAACATAAAATCAAACTTAGCTTTATTTAACCGCAGGAAGCAGAGCCAAGTATAATACACTTTAGTAACAATGGAGAAAGTTTATGAAGGTCAAAACAAACCACCCTTGCAAAACTAGTAGGGTAAAAAGCCTTGAGGTTGCACTGAAATGTCGGCTATGACCGATCATTAACATCAAGGAACAAAGAACGCAGAAGCAGACCAGATACATACAGAAATTGTTGGACATATCACGTGTGCTAAAACAATATGAACCTGTCGGCTATGACCAATCATTAACATCAAGGAACAAAGAACGCAGAAGCAGACCAGATACATACAGAAATTGTTGGACATATCACGTGTGCTAAAAACAATATGAACCAGCCGAGAAATTCTCAGGCCCAACATAGCTCTCCTGAAGTAGCAATCCAGCAGCATATGTGTGCCTTAGACCTTAGTTACTTACGTTAGTCTTACTTTACGTACTTCTTTCTTTTAGTTACAAGATGAGAACTAGAACGTTTCCTTTTGATATTTAGTTCTTTTACTTCTCCTAAGAGAATGGTATAAGTTCTTATTTTATTTATTTATTTATTTTATTTATTTATTTTATTAATTTCTATATGTATTCTTCTGAATGTTTTCAGAGATAATAACTTATTACTCCGGATGATTTAATATCTAAAAGGAGTTTTGATGGTATTATGCATCTATGTAGCATAGAAGTCAGTAAACGGACTATCTTTGCATGGTCCAGGGCTATAAAAGAATATAGAGACATATCGTATATAGATACGGTAGTAAATTGGGAGGCTTGAATGATGTAACAAGCCCCATCTTTTGTATTCACAATTTCTGTACATACTTTTACAATATGTATATATACGAGGGTGTAACCCGTGCCCGTGGGGCACGGACGATATGTATATATATATATATATATATATATACATATATTCATTCAAAATTTCAAAAAAAAAAAGATGCATCTATGTAGCAAGTTTACTAGTTTTAATATGTTTCTGGGTCTCTTTTACTTCTAAGAGAATGGTATTTGTTCTTTTCTTTTTTATTAATTTTTGGATGTATTCTTCCCAGTATTTTAAGAGGTTATAACTTGTTCCTCTGAGTAATTTTACATCTACAAGGAGTCTTGATGGTACTACACATCTTATGTAGCAATTTTTACTGGCTTTAATATTTTCTTCAGTCTCTTTCATATGGAGTTATCAACGTAAAGAGCTTCTAATAAGAATTTTAAGAGCTTTAGTTTCTTTTCTTTTTGAAGATAGCTTAAGTCATTGAAGCTTATTCTCATTTTGCTCAAGTATAAATCAAAATATTTCAAGGTTTATTTTAGTCTTAACTATTTCGTCTGGGGGATTTCTTCAATTTCAGTTGCTTTAATTTTTTTTATCTCAAAGAATGTAAACCTCCGTAATTGCTTCCCCCACTTTGTTGTTTACAACTTTACATCATGAAAGAACAGACTTTTATTCTGGATTGACCACAGATCTTTCCAATACATCGTTAGAAAGAAAAAAGTAAACGTAAAGACACTCTCCAGTAAAATTTAGTGACAGGTAGGTACCAAATGGAAAACCACTGCTTACCTGTCATTTCCAAGTCAATCCACACAAGGGGGGACTTGTACTCTGAAGTTGTTGACGTGCTTTTCTGGTTCTGCTTGTCGTATTTTTCCACTGTCATCTCACTTGACTTACCACTCCGTCTCCCCTTATCTGAATTAAAAGAAAATGTTTCATCAATATAATATATTAAGCCACTGATTTCTTTATTTTTACTAAGCTCATATAAATCAGGAAATAATTATAATATTATAAATTTTAGCCATGTTATTGACATTTGACCGTTTAAAAATAAATTCTAAATGGGGCTTAAAAATAAGTAAATGAAAATATGAGTTCCCCAACATTTCAGCAATTCATTATATCTGCCTTCAGCTCTAGCATAGGACAGGCAAAAGTGCTCAGTTTACTCTTTCAGATTTGCATGTTCATGCTTCAAATGAAAGAGACGCCTGACTGCAAGGTGGTTCGAACTTATGGCAAAACTTATGAAAGATGTTAAAGGGTTGCCATTCCATTACAGTAGAAACTCGAATTGAGCCAAGACAAAATCATTTCAGATTTTGTCCTGAACTGGGAGGCTATGATGATATAACATAGCTACCCCAAATCTTTTTATGTTCTTTCTCAACAAATATTAATTTATCATTTCAAAAATTATCTCCCAAATGGTAATATTCCTCCCCCCCCCATCTTGTCCACGGTATCAAGGAGCGAATGAAGTTCACCCGCCAGATTAATGGCACCACGTCAACTTTGTCGTAACTAGAGTCTCCCTTGCAGTAAAAGGCCCATGTTTTATACTTAAATACCTTTTCTGTTTTACCGAGTAAAACCAAGAGCGTATCAGGCTCCATTTTCCCATCAAATTCGGACAGTGATTTCAATGTCTCCAAATTGATATACAACTACAATTCGTAGAAAATGATAGCATCATAGAATCTACTTATATTTTGGAAATTATATGGCTTACACATGGGATCGAGGTAGTATTACCATCAAACATAACAGGAGACAACTGGTGTCATATCTGGCAGCTGGGTGCTTTAAATAGAGAATAATCTACTACTGATTGAGAAGTCTGAGAGTATTCTTAAACAATCTCAACCAAAAAGAGCATGTGAGATCACTGGTAGCAAACCTAATAGTCGAATTGCCTACTACTTCTAGAAGAATATCTAATCAGCTGCCGACATCAATTTCTACTACTTGAAACTTGAAAGAAAACTACTACTTGAGAATAATTTCTAATAACTCAAACTGAAATACACAATCACTCACCATTTTACCTTAATAAATCTTCATTTTCAAGCTAAGCTTTTATTTCTAAATTGAAACAGAGCAAGAAAACTAGGGTTTCATGAAAAACTAGAAATTTGAAAGGGTTTAACAAAGAGTATTACCTTCTTTAGCACGAAGTTCAGCTTCATCAATCAGCGTTGTTTGTGCTTTATCATCATCGGCGTCCAAATCCAAAACAGAAAACGCATTCGAGAGCATATTCATTGTTTCTAGTTTAGAGAGAGAGAGAAAGGAGCTTGAAATCTATTCGGTGAAGTTGATCAGAGTGGGGGATTAAAACGTTGTTGATGAACTCTTTCTCTCTCTAAGTTTTTTTATTTTTTTCGCGTGCTGATGGATGATGGGATTCTCTTTCTTTTGTAAACCCCGATTCAGACGCTAAGGGGGGGGTAGTGGAGCGGGACTTTCACAGACTTTCACAGACAAAATGTCCCGTAGACATTTCAAGACATTTCGGATGAGTTATTATAGACAACATGTGTTCATAGACAATTTCAAGACATTGAGAGTTTGTAGACAAAATGTCTTTATAGACATTTTAAGACATTTGATCCATAGACAAAATGTCCTGGGGACATTTTAAGATCTTGAGTCCATTGACAAAATGTGTAATGCATATTAT
>BEHA01000348.1:300730-317848 GCA_002897215.1 Eschscholzia californica subsp. californica | reverse complement strand
GAGAGATTGGCTGCCTTAGCTGTAAATATGAGCATCGAAGATGCCAAGGTATAGAGAGACCTCATGCCAGATGCTTTATGAGTTCCTTCATTGTTTTCAAAGTAACATCAATGAGAATAGAACTCAGAAACAAATAAACAAAAAAGGATAACACAGTAATAAGTGCAAGTTTTAGGGAATGTGGGTTGGGTTTTAACACCTATACTGCAAGTTCAGGCCATAGACCGAATATTGGAGTCGAATGTCGATAGAGCAGTTTAGCCTTTCCGACACAACATAGATGTCTTAGAGACTAAGAACTAAAACCCATAGTATATTCCTCTTTTAAAACTAATGGAAAATCATAATAGAACAATGAAATGCATCTTACCTTCTGGCTCAAGGGAGATGCTTCGAAGTGAGAAAGCTAGCTGGAAACACTGAATGATAGTTGTATGGCAGGAGGTCTGTCATTACCCAATTTCACAATTGCAGGAAACAGACATCAAGTACCAAAATTAGACAGTATACCAAAAAAATAGTACCTCAGAGTCCTATATGAGTATCCAAGTATCCGACACGACAACAAAAAAAGATTTACCTAGAAGAACATCTTCATGGGTTTTTCGATGCTATGTGTTAACAATTATAAGCGGACAATGAAGGAACAGTGCACAGAACATTATAGAAGTAAATGTAGACAGGACTCACCTTAGACTGGGAAGACAAGAGAATAAGGTTGAAAGTGTGTGACATAGCCACAAAATTTGCTGGACTGTTATCTGTGGACGTCGCCTGAACCCAGATAACCGAAAGCAGAATATCCACTTGATGACTACTCAACCGAAGAGAAGTCACCTCCTGAACAAAAAAATCAAATGCAAAGAACTAATAACTAATAAGATGATTGAAAATATACTTTTCTTTGGGTAAAAGGAATGATAATCGATAAATTTTGAAATAAAGAAACCCCAATATCAGAAGAAACTCAAATATTGCAATTTCTTTTGAGATAGATTCAACTTCTTTCCGTCAGTCACATTATAGAGTGTACAAAGCTTGACCCTACAAAATTATTTACGAAGTTTACATGAATGTTTTATACTTACCTGCAACTTTAGGCTTCTTTCATCCATGACAGCTGGTTTTTCTCTGATCTCCCCATGCACGGAGAAGCTGGCACCCGTATCCTTTTGCGGGAGGGAAGTTGAAGTAGAAAGAGAAGATAGAGCAAGTGGGGGCTTTCCACATGGTTCAGGACAAAGAAAATCAAGGGATGGCATAAGAACAACTGAGAAGACCCGGTGGGCCCCAATTCGTGTTTCAGGGTCTGGGTGGGCCATTGCTAAGATCAGGTGATGAAATAGAGCTTCCGGGAACACCTGAAAAGACATGGCAGTATCCCAACTAAGATTCCATTTTGGTAGTAAACTAGTATCAGTGATAAGTGTTTGACCAATGAATGAATCAAGTCTGGAGGACAATAAACATGCCTTCTTGCGATATGATAAATTAGGGAGTGTGGAGATTATTTGTGCAGTGCGGTGAAGAGCTGACATAGCTGCTCTAGCCACAATAGCAGTAGTTGGAACTTTCTCTAGCACCAAAGCCATTGTATCAAGAATTGATCGGACATCCCCAGCCTGTTAATCAACACTTATTTGTTAATCTCGAACTTCCAGACACATATCAAACTTTGAAATTGAAAATAAACCATTAATGTAATGGATTTCAGCTATTCCCTCGTTCATAGCCACAGGGACAGAACAAGGAATTTCTACCGAGGGGCTCCCATTATTATAGGCCACTCTTAATGAATAAAATTGATCTAAGCTAATTAGTATTCTTACCCTGCTGGTAACTTTCTAGAAGTACAATGAGGGTAACGGTAATTCCACATGGACAAAGGGAATATCAACATCATAAAATCTAGTTTCTCTACACTCGTTTCTAATTGGTCTTGAGTTGGATCCGCAAACTTAACATGATATCAGAGTTAGCCCGACACCTGATAGACCCAATGGTCATACGCACGCCACGTCGCCCAACAAAATACACGTGTTAGACAAAGAACGCCCACGCTTAAAGAGGCCTGCGAGAAATTCCCGCACGGACAAAGGGTACTCTCACAACAAAGAACATAATATCTACGCCCTCTCCACTCATGGCCAATTGGTTTTGAGTTGGATGGTCACAAACTAAAAAATAACCACTATGTTCTAGACACCGTAAATATATGATGTTTAATAAACTGAATACACAAACAGAAACTACGAAATGGGCCATGAACCTACAATTACAAACCAACTCGTTATGACTAATGCATGGACGACATGAAATAACAACATAAGAGATAGGAGACCTTAATTGAGAGCTGTGCAATGCACTCTTCTACTGCAGAACGAAGAGTACTGTTCCATTTATCAGTATCAGTATTACCATCTCCCGATGCTTCCGCTGACAATTGAATGCATTTCCGTAAATGTTTTATCAGGTCAGTTATGGCACCGATGATTGCAACCGAGGCTTGCACCTTTGCATTTTGTGCGAGGAATGTGGTGAGATTAACAATGTCAATCTGCATGGAAGGCTGTTTAATGACATTCTTGTGATCCAGGTGCTTGACCAAGATGGATAATAAAATATGAGAGTTTTGCCCTACATATTAAGAAAACAATGTTCAAACTTCAAACAACGAAATACATAATGGCAAGGGCCTATGGCCACCGTTAGTGTTATAACGAGTTACCAGTAGCAGTCACATCAGTTTTTAGTTGAAACATGGTACTGTTGGAAAATGGCAAAAAAAAAAAAAAACAGTACCACCGTTTTCCTTTAAAATAGTGGGGCACAAGGCAAAAAATACAACGACCACAGTTTTGGTTATTTTACTAAAATAATATAACAGTTACTTAATGGCCAAAAAGTAGTCATAACAGCCTAAATGCAAAAGAAACGGGACTTTTCGAATAATAGGAAGAAAATAATGATGGGCGGACGGTTATTTCCATCATAAAAACTTAAGTAGCCAAGGTAACACGGTAAATTATTAAAAATTTTGAACCACAACGTGACAAGTTAAGTAGTTGGGATGGGCTTTTGGGAGTAGTCACCCTTCAAACTATGTGTAAACACAATTGCTGTAGAGATGTTATAGCAGCTGCTGTATGGTATCGGCATGGGTAACAAAAAGTCATAGTAATATATAATTAGAAGTTCAATTTTTACCTATTTTATCCATTTGAAGTTGCATATCAGATAAAACAGAACAAGCAATTCCACTCTCAGAAGACCAATGGTTACCAGCATCAAAAGTATTAAAAAGAGAGTATATAACACGTCGGACCGTAGTAGCTTCCTTTGCTAGTCCAACCATATTGTGCAAACAAACTCTTGACCAATATGTGGGGCTTCTAGAAGCATCGCTGTTACGTTAAAAGTGATAGAAGAGAATCAAAACTCATTTGCTGCAGAAAATAATTTATTGAAGTAAAGATATCTAAAATACGTTACGTGGTTTAAAGAGTGAGATCTCACATTGTTGGATCAAATTCAGCTTTGGTGTTTATGGAGTCAGATAGTGCAACCTTATGATGTATATCTTGAAATGATGAGCTACGACGATCTTTCCTGTGTAATACCAACTGACCCTGGGACTGAGAATGTTGGGGGGTTCCATTAATATCCTCAGAGATTGTATCAAGATCCGCGTAGTTCTCCAAAGTCACTGCAGTTATCTTTTTTCAAACAAAAACAAAATACGTCAAATCAACTTAAGAAGTCACGAACATTACACTGATTTCAAAGAAAATATGGAGAGCTACTAAAAGGAAAGCTAACTTACATTGTCAAAGTCTGCCGAGATATGAGAATACTCACCCATGAACCATACCTATAAACAACACAGCAACATTGTTATCTCAATATTTAAGAACGAGTAGAGAGAACATCTACCTGATACTTTTATTTGTTTAAAAAAGATAAACTCAATACATTGGACAGCATTTAGTAAATGATCGATATCACGTATGTCAGTATGTGGAATGTGATCAAACAATTCCAAGGGTAACTTCGATAAAAAAAAAGAATGGACACAAAGAAAAATTCAGTAGAAAAGAAAAAAAAGGTAAGAGACTCAAATGAAAAATTTACCATGAAAGCAAGTGCTTGAAGTCCAGCTGAACGTAAGCAGAGGGCTCTATCGTCATCTCCAACTTCTTGAGCCAATTCGCAAAGCTTCGGAATAAGGCCTTCTAAATTGAACATATACATGCCATCAATCTAGTTACGAACAAAATGCATGAGTCAGTTTCATTCTATGTTGTCAAAGGCACTTTAAGGCATGCTTAAGTGAGTGGTTCGGTTGAGTTTAAAGTAACTCAACCCTATTTCATTGCACGGAGACTGTCTCAGAGCTCACTTAATAAAATATGCAATTACTCTCTGTAGGGACAATAAACCTACGTCGAACGAGAAGGCCACTTTCCTTGGTCTAAGAAAGTTATAATTTACGAACACTAAACAAAGAGTTAAGAGAGGAAATCTCCACGGAACCTACTATCTAAGTGGGGATTGAAGCTTAGCGGGATTAGGTGAATCGATCACGATACTGACTCGCATAGGTTGGCCACTAGCGCAACATAAGTTTCATCTAGACCAAACTTCACTGCTGCATATTAAGGACCGTTGTCAACAGTCATAATGGAACTACGAAATACATATTTAGATTTTAGAGAGAGCCAAATATCAACATATAGATCAAAATTGCGAAGTTAAGATAGATCATATGGGATTTCATTTCTGAAACTCACATATTTCTCTGAACATCCAGAAAAAAACATGGTCGACTCGATAGTTGGAGAAAACCTTTGTTGTTGTAAGATATAGCATATTTCATTCGCGAGACCAAACCAGTTTTGGACGAATTGTTCATTAGACATCAAATATTAACTTCCCGCAGAAATAATACCTGGTTATTGATGAAGTCAACAAGTGTATGGCAACCTAGAATTCGCATCTCATCTTGTCGTGTTTGATCAAGAAGAATCTGAATGATACACAGTAGACTGCTAGCAAAAAGCGGCCTGCAAGCATTCAAGGATATAGTATTACTCATGTGAGTATGTGACTATCAAATACAAATTAGAGTTTTCTAGTGCCTATTTTTGGAGATATATCACTTGAGCCACATTAAATCATTAAGTATATATTTTTGATGGAAGTGCAAAAATTTTTAATGGCATGCAAAAGCACAACATTCAACGGATAACCAAATGTAAAGTGTAAAAGCATGTGCGCGTGCGGTTTATAGTATACTTACAACTGCTCCTTACACGAGGATAGCAATTTCCTATAAATGAACAATACAACCTTGGCTGAACCAAAATGTTCAATCCGCAAGTCTTTGTAACATTTTTGCTCTAGGTACTCTGTAATCTGTAAAAGAAGGATAAGATTTTCTATCAAAAATATGCATTCATAGTATACCAACTCCAAGTAGATGATATAAACTTGTGCTTATAAACATGGATAGACTACGTAAGGAATTAATAAAAAACGATAGGAACATCAAAAAAAAGTTATACTTGATTGGTTTAGATAACTACCAGAGAATTCAGAACACAACTCAATTTCTAAGTAACAGTCCTTTCAACGAAAACGACGGCAAAGAGAGTACCTTGGGAATGCGTAAAGGGTTCTTTGCAGCATATTCACAGAGCTTCGCAATTTTCCTATCGTTCAGCTCGGCTTCCTACACCGAAGGACGTATTAAGAGCAGCAAGACAAATTAGTTGATTGACAGGATAAAATCAGTTAGTAGACGTTGATACTATCATGAAATCGATAATTCTTCTTAACCCATATACCTAAACAAAATCACATTTTTCTCCTTTAGAACCTTAACAACAGTAGCAAATGGTCTATTATTTTCATAACCCTAAATGGATTGTTGCAATTTCAATCATCTACTGTTCAAGTGTTTCTACATCATCTAAACATCTACGACAATAAAATTATTATACTACTGCTTAACTCTAGGTTTACTTCATACTCACCAAATGAATTGTACTTCATATACCTAAAAGAGAGAGAAAGAGAGAGAGATCACCTGAGCTTTGGGGAAGATATTGGAGAGAAGCTTCTTGTACCTTTTCACAGGTTGTCTTGATCTAGCTCTCATAGCAGGACATAAGTAACAAATGGTGCCACAAACAGGCACTACCCTCCTTGACATTACCCCCATTTCTCCACACAATTTTTCAGATCTCAATTACCAACAACAAACACCACCAGAAGTTCAACCCAGATCAAAATTCACAAAATTCAACTAAGATTCTCAAAATCAAAGAACAACCCAACACTATAAATAAGAAAAAAATTCAGGGTTTTGAGGGTTGATAGTAAAAACTTGCAGAATTGAAACCCAAACAGTTCAGATGAGCGGAAAAAAAAATTCCTTCTTTGACTTAAGAACAGAACAAATTCGCAAAATTGAACAAAAATTCTGAGAATTAAAGAAGAACCCAAAAGTCTGACCGGGAAACTCTATCTTCTTTCCCGATCGACGGAACAAATTCGCAAAATTGAACAATTAATTCTCACTATTCGAAGAAGGAAAGAACACCCCCCTCTTTTTCTTTGGTGAAACTCAAGTAGTCTTAATAATGAATTCTCTCAATATCAAATTGGGAAAAATACAAGTCAAAAAAAGGGGTAAAGGTACAAAATGAAACGGCTAATAAAGCAATCAAATCTAGCTAAAAAGCTGAAATTGAAAGATGGGTGTGATTTGTCAATTGAAAGAAAATCAATTAATGACAAAACTTTGTAAAAAAACGTTTTTTTATTTTACATGAATTATGAGAGAGGGAAATTCAAGGTGTATGGTTTTTCAGATGTTGACATTACACGAGTACCCTTTTATTTTACTTCCATTTTTACCCTTCAGTATACCGTTATGAATAATTTTTTATTTTACTTTCATTTTTGTTTATTTTTATTGCAATTTGTTTGATAGACCAAGTCAAACTTTACTGTGATTTTTTTTTAGTATTTTACCAAAAATACACCCAACCATTACTCCATTAGTACAGGTTGAACCATTGAAGAGTGTAAAAGATTTCAAGCTTTTGCTTAGTGAAGATATTATATATCTATGAAGATTTGGGGAGGGTGAATTTCAAATAATACATATCTCACATTTTTTGTGTTTAAAGATTGAAGTGAAAAGCAAAAAATAGGGGGATCTCACTTATGTCTAGAGTATTAGGAGTAAAGAGTAATTTTTTGCAGGTTACTTACATACAAAATTATAGTTTCTTTCCGACACCATTGAGAGTTTTTCCATTCTCGCACATGACCAATTCCATGTATTTTACAATTGACAAGAAAATTTGGGTAATACTTTAGATACTAAATTTGAATCTTTCTAATTCAATGATTTTGTAAGACTTGAATTATGATTGTCTTCTATTTATCTAATAGAGTGACACGACTCTGTTGCATAAACTTTCATTTATAAACTATGTTTAACATTAATATCCCGTTAAAGAAAAATAAATATAAATTGTTTCGCGAATTTATGTAGATGCCTAAAATACATATAAATACTAATAAAATTATTATGATGGAGTTCACACTTCATTTGTTTTACAGGAAAGTGATTGAAAACCAACATATAAAAATACATCCCAACAAGATGGACTAAAAAGTCCTTTAAAGGCTTGAAACCCCAATTAGGTGGCACGAATATTTACTTTTCAGAGTTGTTTTGGAACATAAAATACTTTCCAAGAGAAAAATTCTTTGGATAATATGCTTGTTCTCTAGGGAAAGTGCTTGTACTCCGAAAATCTGAAAGTTTTAAGACTTTGCATTGGTGACAATGAGTGCAAAGTCTTAAAATGTTAAGTTATTTGTCTAGAAAGACAGAATTATCATATTAATATAAAGTGATGCAGTACGAAAGGTTTTACATATCGCCACTTTTATCGAATAACAACATAATTTCTAATCTCAACTCTTTCTCTTATGTACAAAATCGGGCAAAAATCATTTATATTTTAATCTCCAGTATAAATGTGAATCACATGAAAATTGGATAATGAGAATATCAATCCTCATATTGAGTTTGGAAGTTTGTTTAACTTATTTCACTAAGAAAACAAACAATAAAACAACACACCACCACTTGTTTCTTTTCTAGGTTTATGTTCATCTTCACCAACTTCCACATACAAAATTCAAATATTATTACAGAGATTCCAATCTACAACTTTTGTAGTCAGATTATTAGTTTTTTTGTTATTTTGAAAGTTTGTTCTGATGCTTGAACTTTGAAAAATGAAGTTGGGATATGACTAGCTGGCTTACCTATATCTAAACATTGTTCAAAGTTCAAGCATATGCTTCATCCCTAGGTTAGTAAATCTAAATGCCATACCCGGCCATGCAGGGGCAGAAGTAGGTATAATACTTAAGATTTTAATGGAGATTGGGAAAGTTGGTTGGAGGTGATGAAGCATATGCTTTTAGATTTAATGATGATCGTGACCTTTTTTCTTGCACAAACATATTCAATGAAAAGGTGTGCAATTCAAAGTAGATTAAGACAGGGGTAGTCCTTGTTTTTTATGTTTTACTCCTAACCTAGGGATTAATTCCAGTTATTTTTTTTGGTTGCAATTCTTTCTTACCAAATTACTAATTTGGAAACCAAATAATTCATCAATACTAAAATAAGAGCAAAACAAACAAGTAAATTAGTGCACATTGTTAAAGAATTAAACATATTTTTAACAAAAAAAAAAATTGCGACAAAAATTGGTGACTTTGATGAGCGATAATGATGTCAGAAAAGAAGTAAAACATAAATTTTTATATTAGACTGATTAATCTGATTATTATATTATTTGAAGTTTAACCTGCTATAATTTCTTTAAAATCCCCACATAATTCGGTAGTAGGAGTGATAATTTGGAACTTCGGTGCCAAACTTAATCAAAGTGTTCCTTTATCAAACCATACAAGACAAAGTTAACTTATGCTTCTTAAATTACTTTAGGGAGACAAAGAGTGTTTCATGAAAGACAATGACATTTTGGTGGATCCCCTACTAAAATGTCCGAGCTCTCGTGTCCATTTGCCCATGTATGCCAATACACAAGTCGTAGAGACTACCACTATTTAATTTGTAACTTAAGTTTTGTCTTACACTCAATTATGGCAATAACATTAAGTTCGATACTTTGATTATTAATATCGCGTATCTTAAACAAGCGAGTGGTCTCACTCAAAATCTTGAAGACCTTCTCCTCTGATACATACTCCGATATATAAGAATTTTTTGATGAAAGGCCCAATTTTTGGGCCCAAATACAAAAAAACCCAACAAGGATTATTAACCCACTAAAAACCCAAAAATCAACTAATATCTCAAATCAAACCCAAATACACATCCCTATGCTCAATCCGGACCCAACTCGTATCTCTAAGACATAATATTTTCTTCTAATCCCTCTTTTGCCCTCCTATATATATCCAACAACTCTCTCCCTTTATAAGAAATCATATCTTTCTCTCTCCAAAATATCTCTCTTCCAGAAACCAAATATCTTTCTCTCTCCATAACCTGTTTTCACTTTCCCTCTCTACCTAAATCGAAACACAAACCCAAACCCTCTTCGTTAATCGTCATCTTCAATCATCATCTTCTTCAATCATCATCTTCTTCAATCATCATCTTCAATCATCATCTTCGTTTATCGTCATATTCAATCTTTTTCACCTTTCTCTCTCTAAATAAACCGAGACACAAACCCTTTTCACGTTTGAGCGACCTTCATCATCTTCTTCGTTTGAGCAACCTTCATCATCTTTTATCTTCAATCATCATCTTCTTTAATGGAGGTTAAAAAAAACTTCAAATCTGGTTTCATGGTGTTTTCATGATGTTTTCATAGTTTTGTAGAGAGTTAAATATATAGATTTGTAGATTTACTTATTTGAAGCTCCATTAGTGAGGTTGTTCTTGGTTTTAGGGTATTTTCATGGTGTTTTCATTGTTGTTCCGTACAGATTTGTTAATATTAGCAATCACTTCTCGTTTTGTAAGCAACACTTTACAGTTTGTCTAAACATTTTACAGGATGTGTTAACACTATTCCGTACAGTTATGTTAACAGTAGCAATTAGTTTTCGTTTTGTTAAAAACACTTTACAATTTGTGTTAACATTTTAAAGGATGTGTGAACATTTTGAAAAATGTTCACCACAATTTTGTATTAAAGATGTTCAGATCAGTCTAACGTTTTCTAAGCATTTTGAGAAGTGCCCAAACATTTGTTAAATTGCAAAGCATAATTCAATTTAAAATACCTACACTTCTCCGCCGATGAGAGAACTTTTGATTTTGAAACGGACATACTCCGCCGTTGTGTAACATTTCCAAATTTGCCTTAACATTTGTTAAATTGTCTGACCACTACCCAAAAAAACTAAACATTCCGTATAATGTTGTGACATTCATCTAGATGTTGTAACAAAACTCTTGGATGCCATTCGACAGAAGATTATGAACAAGATGACAAAGCACAGAGACGCTGCTATTGGATGTAATACATTTTTTTGCCCCTCCATTAATGATGTTCAGGATGGGAAATTCAAAGTTGCCGAGACGTGAGTTACGTCGAGGCAGGGCCACTTATTTTTGAAGTTTATTCCGCTCCACGTCATTCCGTCAATCTTGGTACTCTTACATGCTCTTGCCGGCGTTTGCAAGTAGACATTCTGAAAAATATTGAATGAATGGATTGTGCCTTCATATGTTTTCTTAAACAAAAATGATATTTATTTCTCTTAATCATATAATGTTATCAACATTCCTCAAAATGTCTATATATCTTTGGTTGTGTCTTCACATTTTGTTTATTTCTTTACACATTCCGAAAAATGTTGAAAGAATGGATACTTATGTGGTTAACTATTCTTTTGTAGATTTCTTTTTCATCCAAAACAAAGGCAAAACTGTAGATTACATTCATAATAATGTCAGAACATTATAGATCGTGGCTTCATATATTTTCTTAAACAAAAATGATATTTATATAGAGTTTGAATCATATAAGGTTAGCAACATGGCCAGCATTTTGTCGACATTCTCTAAAATGTCTATACATCTGTGTTTTCCTTAAACAAAAATGATATTTGCTTAGAACTTCTTTCTCCAAAGCACAAAATATCAATCACACTTTCAATTCAGGGTTAATCTCCACAATCTTGTGTTTTCCTTCAATATTAATGACACCGCCCGATGCTTCAAAAACACAATAATACATATGCTAGTATTTCTATATATTACTTGCAAAGACTGTAAGACTTATGCAAACAATCTGTAAAATGGCATACCACCACCACCACTAATGTACAAATATATTCTGAAATGGATGAAGATTAGGTAACTTGCATGCTACATTATACATAATGCTTTAACATTATTCGAATTGTTTGAGAAACAATTGTTGTTATTACCTTGCACCCCTAAACATTATTTACAATGCTAGAACACTGTCAATAATGCGAGATCATTTTGCAAATTGTGTACCAAAAAAAACTGATGCCACTGGTTTCCATAACTATACACAGAGAACCCTAGGATTGATGTAGACAACATTTTCCAAAATGCCGGGACACTATCAATAATGCGAAAACATTATACTTAATGCTAGACCACAATCAACAATGAGAGGACATTTCAAAAATCTGATGCCACTGTTTTCCCCAAATTTTAACTTTTTTCACAGAACCTTATGTCATTTCGTATGCATTCCTAAACATTATGCAAAATGTTTAGGAATGCATCTTACCTTGGTCTGTGATTCAGTCACCTTTAATATTTTTTTTGCCTTTTTTACTCGGCCCTGCAGTTGTTGTCTCTTCACTAACCCTCTTTCTAGAGCTAGCTATTTGTACAACTTATTGTCTTGCTGCTGTTGCTTCTCATTTTTAAATGTTTTGCACAAAATGATATGTTTGTAAGAGACCCCAAAATGTTGATAACAAAATCAAAATGTTTCTACATAACCCAAAATGTCAAAAACATATCAATTTTTACTCATTAATAACTACAAAATCCATCAACACCCCACTAAATGTTAAAATATAAACTAAATTGTCTGTCACATTGACCAATAACATCACTGTAATAATCAAGTAAAACTCCCAAAAATCATAAACAAAGTACGAAATGTCTCAACATAACCCCAATTTCTGGAACACAACCCAAATTGTTAAAACAAACCATTCATTTCATCAACATTTCAGAGAACAAATACTGGACTACAAATGCTTCCAAATTATCCCTTGCTATCTTGTGAGCTGCTTTAAAATTACATTTGTAATTTAAAGAATTTTTCTTCTTTTGCTCCCTTGGCTCTGTACGTTGAGCCACCATCTGCTCTTTCGATTTGGATGTCGCAGATCGATGCTTCAAACATACAGTAATAGATATGTTAGATCATTCAGCAAAATGTTCCAATACGACTACAAATGCTACAACATTGTAAGTTGATGCCAATGGTTTTCAGAACATTTCACAAAACCCTAGGAATAAAAGTAGGAATAAGTGAAACAACATTTTACAGAATGACAACACACTAGCAATTATGCCAAAACATTATATGAAATGCGAGACCACAAACAATACTGAGAGGACAAACATATCATTTTCTTGCCATTTTTACTAGGCCCAGCGGTGGTTAGCTCTTCACTATCTTTTATATATTTTCTGCACAAATTGAAATGTTTGTAAGATACCCCCACATGTTTGAAACAAACCAAAAATGTTTCTACACAACCCAAAATGTTACATCATATCAAGTTTCAGGGGTAAAAACCACCAAATGTATCAACACCCAACCAAATTTTTTATAAAAAAACAAAATGTCCCCAATATTTACCAAGAACAGAACCCAAAATGTCTCAACATAACCCTAATTTCTTTAACAAAACCCAGAATTCGAAAACAAACCATTCATTTCATCAACAAAGACAAACAACCAAAAATCGAAAATAAAGTACTAAATGTCTCCACAGAAACTTAATTTTCTGATCACAACCCAAAATGTAACAACAAACCCATAATTTCATCAACAAACCTAAAGAATCATAAACCCCAAAATTACCTTCCGTGAAGATGCATAATTCCGAAATAAAAAACAAAATCCATAAATGTTTTATCACAAACCAAAATGTTTTCAACAATCATGAAGAACAACAACTTAAACCCAAAAAATCAGAATCAAAGTACTAAAGGTGTGAAACGAAACCCTAATTTTTTTAAAAACAACCCAAAATGTCAAAACAAACTCATAATTTCACCACCAAAAACCCTAAAATTTGACCAAGATTAGAGATAGGAAGAAGATTTTGAGGAAGAACATAGTCGTACCTGTGTGTTAAACGCTGCCGAACAGAAATTAGGGTTTGATGATGCTCGAAAAAGGAAGAGAGGAAGCCGATTTGTTGAAAGAGAGCGAAATAGAGAGAGGGATGAGAAGATCAAGTTGCTTTTGAAGGTTTAATAGAGAGAGAAAGTAGCCGGAAACGCTTCGGTTGAGAGAGTAAATGACCGGAAATCGCTTCGTTTGAGTGAGAGAGAGAGAGAGTAGCCAGAAACGCTTCGGTTGAGAGAGTAAATGGCCGGAAATCGTTTCATTTGAGCGAGATAGAGAGAGAGATAGAGTAGCCGGAAATGCTTCGGTTGAGAGAGTAAATGGCCGGAAATCTTTCCGTTTGAGCGAGAGAGAGAGAGAAATAGAGAGAGAGAGAGAGATAGAAAGAGAGAGACAGAGAAACGTTTGGATGGAAGAGAGAAAATGAGGGTTTTAGTGTCTAATCAATTGTAGAGAGAGAGAGAGAGAGTGTTTTGAGGGAGAAGAGTCTAATCAACTCAGACTAGAGAGAGAAAGAGAGAGGCATGTGTTGGCTGACACAAGTACGTTTGGGTCGGAAATGGGTGAGGGACATAAGAGGTAAGTATTTCTTTTGGGGGGATAGCCTCACTTTTTGGGGTTTTTTTTTGATATTATTCCCTATTGGGTTGGATTTGGTATTTGACCTCCTTTTTTGAGCCTTAGATTTATCCTCTCGATATATAAAGGTGGTTGCGAGATGGAAAACTGGTGTGCGCAACTGCCCCCTGGATCACTTGTAATTATGGAGAGGTGGTCTTGTACAACTTAACAACCCGATTAACAAATAATTACTGGGTCATAAAAAAGAGTCTACAATATTAAAGGGTCGTGTTTTTAGGGTTGTTAGAGATATTGTCTACTTTGGCACTCCATCAACAATATTGCATTAAGAATCGTCACAGAATACTCCACAATAACTTTCTTCTTGTAGAATATGAAAAATCACGTTTTAATAGCCTAATGTTAACATTGGTGATAAATCCAAAATTCCAAAACCCTAATAAGATATTCACAGGATCTACACTAACCTCTAGTTAAGGATACCCATTAGAGGTGCTCCCTTTGGCTAGTGGAGATGGTTAGACTCAAAAGGTCGGTTCCACACGTGTGGTACTCATTTAAAAATTGATGCATTTGCCCCTCTTTCTTTCTCTCCTTTCCTTCCTTGTCCCTTCATCTTATTTATTATGTAAGAAGTTGTAGAGAGAGAGAGAGAGAAAGAGGGCCAATTCCGTCAACATACCTGAAATCTAACAGATTCCATTAGTTGAAGGGGCCATCCTTAATTTCACAATAAGAAAGAGGTATCCTAATTAGACATTAGTGGTAAAGGGGGTATCCCTAAATTCGCGTAAAAATACCGTGTAATTAAACCGCGGGTCAAATTTACAAACCACACAAAATTCTCCCCCAAAACACTCACCAGAAACCCTAACGTTACTTTCTCTCTCACTAGATTCTGTCGAGTTCCTCCGGTGATGATCTTTGAAGAATTAACCTCGGAGAAGGTAACTCTCTACATTTTTTAATTGTTTTTTCAGTTTCTCATACCTGGTAAACATAATCATATTCTGTTTCTTTGTTAAATTAGGTTTTGATTATACAAGTGATCCACCATAACAATTGAAGAAGGATCCACAAATTGTTCATTGAAAATATTTCACTTACAATGAGTGAATTTTTTAAAAAAAAAAAGTGTTTTTATTTTTTAAATTTGTTGGATTTGTTTATTCATTTAAGGTTTGAATTGATGACTACATTTTGAATAAAAGCATATTTTCAGTGAAATTAGTTAGTTTCTAATCTTAGGGAAACCTTTTTAGGGTTAACTTAGAGAAGATACACTTTTGTTTCTGAAGGGTTATGAAAATTTCCCCATAAAGGAGGAATTGTTGTAAAGAGTCTTTAATGTTTAGTGGCCAATTCATACAGCTGAAAAAATCAGTGATTAGATTGAGATTTTCATTCTTACTCGTCGCACTTCCAGATGCAAACTTTCCTTGAAGGCGATGAGACTATGGCAGCAATGTCAAAAAGCATTTTTTTCGCCTGAGGGTGGTGGGCTCTTAAGATATGAAGGGGGGCACCTTGAGGCGTATGCCTCAATGCGTAGAAGGCTTGTATTATTTCTTAAAAGGAAAAATCTCCAAAATCCAAATTTATATAGAAACTTATATCATACTTCTTTTTACCTTGTTATAACAATATGAAGTCTTAAGTTCTTGATAAACAAAATTATCAACGTTATTAATGAGTGGATCGCGAACCCACCCAAAAAGGGTACGGGGTATCGGGTATGCTATATGCATGGTGGAGGATGGTATCTGGTAACGTTGGTTCAAGATAACCCCCAGTTCGAAGAAGAGGAAAAAAAAGAAAAAAAGAAACATTCTTGTCTTTTGTTTTGTATACAAAACATAGTCTGGATCAAGGTGTAGGCCTAAAAAATTAAAGGTGTTCGCCTTGTTGAGCTGGAAATAAGTGTATGCCTCAACGCAGGAGGCGACCGAATTGCCTCAAGGCACTCCTTGAGGCGTACTCCTTGAGGGGCACACCTTGACCGATTCTTAAAACACTGGATGGCAGTATGCAAAATTTAATACACATGCATCTTAATCCGGCTTTAGCATTGCCCCTTGTTTGGCCCAACACTTTTTTTTGGGCAGTATCTCTAGCACCTTGATCATTGAGATCTATTCGATGCACCTCGAGAGAAATTATTGATAATGACAGGAACACCCAAGTATTTAATCTCTAAGATCATAGTTTGATACATAGATATTGGTAAAGTTTGGTTATGTCTTGGTGGGTGTGTATATCTATATATATTCATATACCGGTGAATGCCTTGGCTTAGGCATGTTGGTCTTTCTCTTCAGTGCTTTACCAACCAAACCAAGTCATACCTCAAAACCAAGATTTTGGATCATTTTGGCCAAACATTGTCTAATTTAAAGTTGTAATCAAGAAATCAGAACGTGAATATAAAGCTTGCACTACTGCATCCTTTGACAGAGAGTAACTTAAAGTTAATCTTTTCCAGGCAGTAAATTTCTAATCTTGCCTGGTTCTGTTGGGCTGCATCAGTTAACTTGCAAAGATCAAATATAGGAATATACAATTATTTAATTTTTGTAAGGAAGTACGTGAAATGAGCGGGAAAGCGGGAAAGGAAATAGTCTCCAGAAAGGGTGATTGAAAGCTGTTTTTAATGGCGCTGAAGCTCTTTCTTCATGCATCTTCTTGGATTAATAGCTTAGTCTCATACCTTTCTGATCAAAACACCGTTGCTTAGCATTGCAAGTTGCACCCAAGAATCACATTTCATATTGCCATAGTGACATGTAGTGTATAGCTATACGATTTTAATTTAAATGGTACCTAGATATACGTCCATCTTTTTCTTCTTAAATAATAGATAGGTTAAGTAAATGATGGACTGTGGTGGCAAATTGTTTAAATCCCACCAACTTGCTGTTAGCGGAGTTCAAAATTCTTGATATTTGTATTGCATCCCCCTTTCGCCCCATTTTTTCTTATCATCAGTTTTTTTCACCTCCTATTCTTTATCTGAAAGCTCATGACGAAATGTGTGTTCCTAAACCTTTTCACAGGAATACAATGATGAACGCATCTAGTCAAGGGTTTGATTTAATGGTAAATAATG
>BEHA01000348.1:242196-276121 GCA_002897215.1 Eschscholzia californica subsp. californica | reverse complement strand
TTGTAGAAATATTGGGTAGCAAGGGAAGGAAGAATTGCTCATATGAGGACGGATACGTTTTCTTAACAAGAGATTTAACAGGTAAGAGAAAAGGAGGAGTTCGGCGTTAGGTGGCCAACACCCTAATAATTCAGCCTTGCACCGTTTAATTCGCGAAGGCTGGATGACAAATGGTTTTGGTCACCTAACAAGCAAGTGGGCATAGAAACTTACATGGAAATACTATCATATATCACTATTTTATCCCTAATTCTCCGACTAACAAACTTATCTCAAGCAAACAACTAGAAAAATGGCTGATGGAAGCTCCTGACAGCTTGAAAAGGCCAAGATTTGAACCGGAGGCCCCAGTTGTTGCTGACTCTGTGAACTTAAGGTATCTCAGACAATTTACTAGTCAAGTCTTTGGTTAAAAATGTGACTTTTCTATTTCCAATTTCCATTATTCTTCAGAAACAATGAATCTGTGCGTAATCATTCTGTACCGGTTGACATACTTGCCATCTTAAGTTGACAAATCCTTCCTACTTACTATAAGTTTTTTTTTCTTGACCACTAAATACTTTGATAGTTAAGTATATGGTAATTTTGCATTCGCATTTGGTGCTATAGTTGAATTTTTTCTTTTTTTTGTGGTTTATTTGATTGTAGGATGTTCGTGGGGACATGGAATGTAGGAGGAAAGTCTCCACATGAAGGCTTGGACTTGAAGGATTGGTTACTTACTCCTGCTCCTCCTGATATTTACGTCCTCGGGTAATTTCTCTCCCCTCTTCATAAAAACAGTTCTCAGTCAAAGAGTGAGTTAGATCATTACATATCAAATAATTTAAAAATAGGAGAGTTTGAGTAGTTTATCGATTAATCGAGAATACTAAGTCACTTTAAATTGTACGTAAATCAGGTTTCAGGAAATTGTCCCATTGAACGCAGGAAATGTATTAGGCGCAGAGGACTCTGGCCCAGCCTCTAAGTGGCTTTCTCTTATACGCCTAACTTTAAATGACACTGAGAAGGATACTGAATTGTCTTCAAATAAAAGCAATACTATGACATCTAAATGGAGACAATCTCCATCTCAAACTGAAGAGCAGAAGAAACTGTTGAAACCCATAGTTAGCTTCTCTGATTTGCTCTCGTTAGAGGATGAATTAAATAAAGAGGATCTCGAACGAAACTCAATTTCAAGTTGCAGCTCGGGGATTGAAGACGAACTATCTAATCCACCTTGTTTTTTGAAAACTCATAGAAGTTTGAAGAGTAGTCGTTATTGTCTGGCTGCAAGTAAGCAAATGGTTGGCATATTCTTATGTGTGTGGGTTCGAACTGATTTACACAGGCACGTAAGCAACTTAAAGGTCTCCAGTGTCGGAACAGGCGTTATGGGTTATCTCGGAAATAAGGTTAGACATAATGGGTTATATAAGATTGAATGAAAATACATATTTTCTTAAACCGAGAAATAACTCAAGAAAAATTTCAGGGCTCAGTTTCGATTAGTATGACACTGCATCAAACAACATTTTGCTTCGTGTCCACCCACTTAGCCTCTGGTGAAAAAGAAGGTGATGAGATTCGTAGAAATTCTGATGTAACGGAAATACTAAGGAAAACAAAGTTTACTCAACCTAAAGATAGAGTATCTGGACAAGCATATTCCCCTGGTAACATCTTAGAACATGAGTAAGTCTACGACAATATCGTTTTATCTTATTTACTTGATAGTTTAATGGAGGATAGCATATATCTGAATTAGTTTTTATTCCATTTGAAGTAATATAATTTGGCTTGGGGATTTAAACTATCGATTGTCATCGAACTGTGGTGACACAGTTGAGCTTCTAAAGAAGAGAGATTGGCGCGCACTTCTGGAGAAAGACCAGGTGATTAAAAACAAAATGATTGATCTATTTTTCGACCTTTTTCTTTGGTGTCATACTCTTGAATGTCGAAGCATTTTAAATGAATTGTTTGGCAGCTCATGATAGAGCAAAGAGCAGGCCGAGTATTTAAAGGATGGGAAGAAGGGAAAATATGTTTCGCCCCTACATACAAATACCTCGCCAATTCCGATAATTACGTCGCCCAAACATCTAACTCGAAAGAGAAGAGAAGAACACCTGCTTGGTAAAAGCTCTACTTCTTTGAGTTCTAACAAAATAAAAAACACGAGTTGGATCTTGAATCTAAATTTTATATATTTATTCCGATTAGAGATTAATAGGCAATTTGAGTTCGGAATGCAGGTGTGACAGAATACTATGGAAAGGCAGTGGATTAAAGCAACTGTCATATGTAAGAGGGGAGTCAAGATTCTCAGATCACAGGCCTGTCTACTCAGTATTCGTCGTATGTCCCGATGCTGTTAATAGACACAAAATCCATAAATCCACTACCACCACCACCAATACCAACACCAACTCTATATCATCTGCAACAACAAAATCATGCTTGGCGAAAATCCAAGCAGAAGAACTACTGTTACCAACCAGGACACAAGGACTTCCATAGAAACAGCTCCTTGTTCTATATTATTCATTGAACTTCAAGTTATGGTGATGATGGCCTAAAATGTGAAAAGCAAATTTATATCGTTTTTTTTTTTCAGAAGGAAAGGCGTGATTGTTACTCATATATAAGCATGGGGATGCTCTGATATATGGTCTGGTCAGGGGTAGAATTGTAAATTTTGTCAATGCAATTATAAAATGTGATAAAAAATGGTGGTGGTGGGTGGGTGGAGGAAGTGATGAGTGGTGTAATAGAGGGAAGATATTCTGATTGTAAGGCTGTGTGCATATGAGGAAACAAGTTTGTATTTAGACAGACTCAAGCATGCTTCAGTATGAGATCTGTCACTCACCTTGTTTACCTTTTAGACTCTTACAGTTTGGGTTCCACATTTTGTTGCTAATATTTCATATATGTTCATATTCATCTGCAAACAGGATATTTCGTATTTCCATGAAACACATGTTCGAGATGTATTATCAGGAATCTACTTTAGTAGTTACTTACATGGAAAAGTTTTGAAGTGGTAAGAAGTTTAGTCTTTTCTCAACCAAAAAAAAAAAAGAAGTGGTTTAGTCTTTTCACCCTCGAAGTCAAGGGTTTGAAGCTCGCTGACAATTAAAAAACAAATACATAGAAAAGCTGTCCAGTTGAATGCTATAGACATTACTGCACTCTTGACCAATATTGCTATGGACCTAGGGTGATAGGTGCAGCAATGTTGATATATTTATCGAAATGATTTGACTTCTAATTGACCGTTACGGTTATTTTACTGTTTCTCTGACTATACTTGGGATGAATAAAACTAGATCATCTCTTTGCTCTACTTTTTTCCAAACTGTCTGAGTTAATTCATCTGTCCATTTGAATAGTTTAGAGATAAAAAATGCACATCCCATTATCATCTATCCACCATCACTGGGTAGTCTGGGTTGAATGACAGATAACCTCTCAAATTTCTATTCTAAGAACTGGAATTAGGTACAAAAGTACTCATTTTAGATTCTAATTCAGGTATCAAGTTCTGAATGTTGATGAACTAACCAACTAGGCACAGTAACTATTAGGTTTAATAAAGAACTGAAAATAAAACAAACATAACCGTTCAGTGAGAACTCAGAAGAAGAAAAATGGAGATAACCACCACTATTCTACATTAAAAGATTAGCAACAATATTAGGCTGTACCATGTGTATGTCTTCGCCATATAAATTCAAGTGATATATATATAGAGAGAGAGAGAGAATGAGAGAGAGAGAGACCACTCCAGGCTTAAACACAACATAACACCCAGTAATCGAAAAGAATGATAAAGCCAACGAAAAAAGAAAACGAAAAAATACAAACACCCGGGCCACATTGAAGACAATTGCTGTTTTGATTTTAAACGAGTATCCAGCCCTCTGCACATCGGAAAATCCTTTAGTTTCTATTTCCGACCAAATTATAGAGTCTGTTTAAGAACCACAGCAAGCCGATTTTGTGGCAGCTTGACCATCTCCTCCTGACTGGTCTGCTTGGTTAATCTTAATCGTCTGAGGCTGCAATCATCCAACCAAAGAACCTTAAACTTGGAACCCAACTTAAGATTAAAAGAGGATTAGTCAAATAAAACTTAAACCAGAGTCTAGGAATTAAGTGTTCTGAATTATTCCACCGAACGATAGGTATTGGGTGTGGAAAAAATATTAAACGATGATGATTTCATACCTCGACCTTCGTGTCTGTTTCAGAGAGCCTTTGTTTAATATCCCTTGCTATCGAAAAGAAAACCTGCTCCACATTTAGATTTGTTTTTGCACTCTGCAATAAGAAAATTGTCAGTAAATAAAGGGAAGGTATAAAAAACAAGGGATTTCGCAAAACGGAGATTTTTTTTCTTACAGTTTCGAAGAACTTGATCCCATATTCATCAGCAAGAGCTTGACCCTTGGAGGTCGGAACCGCCTAGAAAGAAGAATTTACGACCCAATATATTATTGGAAATCATGAAAGCAATCTGATAGGGAAATAACAGAAGAAGGAAGACAGTAGAAATATAACTTTTTTCGAATAGTGAGAATGAAATTTGTTGTACTCCACAAATTACTACCACAAAACAGAAATTTCTTATTTTGTAGGCGACATTGACCAAATTCTCTTTTACCACCTTTTCCTAAGCCAAATCGCGGATAACAATATTATGAACTTTGGCAGTAAACAGACGGAAACAAAACAAATATGAAAATGCAATCTCCCAGAATAGATCCTTTTAAGTAAAGGTTTCTCACCCTCTTGCTTTCATCCATGTCAGCCTTGTTCCCTACAAGTATCTTGTTGACATTGTCAGAAGCATGCGCTTCAATGTTTCTGATCCAGTTTCTGATGTCTGTTAACATAAAATGAACCACTAATGAATTTAACAGAAACATAAACATATAAGAATTTTTTTATTTTACACAATGTGACCAATGGGATATAAATCATTGTGAATTCCCGAAAAGAAAAATTAAGCAATCCAACTTCGAATGTCGTTGTGAAAAGAGGGTAAAGAAGGTACTGTTAAAAGATGATTCATCAGTAACATCGTACACCAGCAAAATTCCCATGGCTCCACGGTAATAAGCTGCAAACGACAAAAATCCATACGTAAAGTTTCAGGGCATCCATAATGCCATATAAAGCGAAGGAGGGTCTCGGGATGCCAATTTATTTTATGTTATTTACCTGTAAATTCTAAAACTTAGGTGGTGTGAATTGGGATTACTTCTAAACAAGGTGATCATTCTTTACTCTTTTGTTGTTTGAAAGAAACATATGTTCTGTGTGTAGAGTGATGTGCATGTGAAGAATGCACATGCCAAAGAAGCATAACACAAATAAAATAGACCCTGGGAGCAGGTAAGAACTGAGATATATTACATGGGACACTATTTCTAATAGAATAATAGATTGACATAATCAATTGAGATAAACATTTATGACAACGCAAAATAATACGAAAACTGAAAGAATGGGCCATCATTTTGAGACCATTCAGAAAATGCATTTCAAGAACGGGTGAAATTGTGATCCCTCACTGTCGAACACTTCATGTTCGAGAAAGAAGAGACCAACTACTATTTGATACTATACTGAAGTGTTCCCAATTATTATAGAGAAACTTAAATCACAAAATTAGTAGATATCTACCTGTTGTGATAGTTCTAAACCGTTCCTGGCCAGCAGTATCCCATATTTGTAATTTGATACGCTTGCCATCAAGCTCAATTGTCCTTATCTTAAAATCAATACTGTAGAGCAAGAAATAAGTAAATGACCTTGTATGCAATTGAATCAATTACAAACACAAATGTACTTAAAGCAGGCTTAGTTATATTATAAAGCACAAACCCGATGGTTGTAATAAAACTGGTTGTGAACGATCCATCCGAAAATCGTAAAAGAAGGCAACTCTTACCCACCCCTGCAAAAGTCATAAAAGGAAAACGAAACTAAATATCTGAAATATCGTAGTCCACAGCATAGAAGGGTGAATATCCTATTCCTATACACAATGGTCAGATACGTAATTGCACAGACTTCAGGGGAGCTGATAAGCATGAAACTGAACATATGGATAAGAAAGAATTCCATGAGAACTAACACAATGGCCAGATACGTAATTTCATAGATGAAGTTGGGCATGTTAAGAGACAAAGACAACTAATTTACAGGTCTAGGCATGCAAGATATAATTCTGAACAGTAGTAGCCCAGAGAAAGAGAGGGAGAAAGTGATTACTTTATATTTATATTTACATTTGTAAGAAACTAAGCTAGATTTTGAAAATAATAGCGCCTAAGCAAGGGTTTTACCTTCTCTGTCTCCACGGATAAGAACTGAGATAGCCGTGAGTAGTAAGAACAAGAGAGAAAACTTCAATCCTACCCTATTTACACTAATTGAAGGCTAACTGAAAAATGAAGCATGCCTTGAACAATATAACTATTAACAGAATTTTGTTATCCTCTTCTTGCTTGGTTTCTCTAATTCTTACTTGGTTTCTCAACCGTTATCCTCTTTTTTGTTATGCCGTGTTTCCTCTTGGTCGTTTTCTTTCATTTATGCAAGTTAATTTCTTCTAGGTTTTTCGTCTTCGGCTTTGAGCTACCCACGTAAGCGTGAGCACCTAACCAACCAACCAATCGGCAAAATTATGCCCAAACAAGAGAAAATATCTTCATTTTCAAAAAAGAAAGAAAATTTCTTCTAAAGAGATAAATCTACCCTTTAATTCCTTCGTCATATTTCATTTATAAACACAATCTACATAACTAGATCATCTCTCTATTCAGATCTCTTTTTCCAATCAGAAGAAGAAGAAGAAAAACCCACAAAATTTCGGCTTGAACTAATCATTTAACTAAACGATTCCTTTAATATCTAAGCAGTTCATGATTATAAACATAAAATATCAGGTCAAAAACTACCGAAATCTTCAACCAGATTTGAAGTTCCTAAATGTGAGTTTAGATCTAACTTACAGAATAATAAAAAAAAAATATCCAGATCACACAATAAATCAAATGGATCCAAAGAATAACAAATCTTACCGCTGTCGCCGATTAGAAGAAGCTTAACGAGGAAATCATAATCAGCTCTAGCTCTAGCAGGTGGAGCGGCCATGGAACAAGAAGAATAATATGATGAAAAGGATTTGCCTGTAATCAGAGGTGGAGAAATCAATGAAACTGAAAACGAAAGATTGAAAGAGAGATAGAAGATACCAAATTAGAGAGAGAATGTAGAGAGAGAGAGAAAATTACCTAAAATGGAAACTTGGATTCAGTTAGAGGATTGAAGTTCCGATCTAGACAGAGCCAATTACTCGCTCCTTTTTTTCTCTTGACGGAGCGCCGGTAACTACCAGCGTAAGATAGAAAGAATCGGTCGTTGGGTAAAAAGTGTGGTACAACTAGGAGGAGAGAGAGAGAGAGAGAGAGAGATCTTAATATATACACCAAACTCCCGCTGTTGCTTCGCGGGGTATCCGTTATTAAACAAGTTTCGATGTAACTAAATCTGAGCCGTTGAAAACTTATTACATCTTTGGTGTTGAGACAATTGAAAAGTACACCAAAGTATGTTAATTTTGACAGTTTTGAGACATAAACATCGGGGAATAGAGACTTAGTCAACAGTTTCTGAACTAGAAGATTTTCATGTGTTGAAGATCCTAACATCTAATATAACTATCCTATGAACAGAAGAAACCGCAAAAACTTAATGTCCCGTCATCACTATCATCAAAGTCGTTCCGAACGAACTGCTTGCATGAGACAAACTTGCTAACGAGGTGTTCTATCTTGAGACTTGGTGCAATGAGTTAGGGTTTTCAAAGTAGAAAAGAAAAATGAAGTAAAATAAGAAGACTGTATGACTTGGGTTCTCGTACCCTAGCTCACTTTGTTAAATTACCAAAGTGAAAGACAGGGAGCAGAGGGAAAGAGAAATACATGAGGATGTGGAGATAAGATTAGGGGGTTAAAAACAATCATGTAAATTTTTGGACTAAACAAAAAATATGTTCCATAAGTCAATTTTAATTGATAAAGTCTCTTTATTCCGTAGAGAACTTTCTTCATGCCCCAAAAACCACGGTCTTAATTTTTACCCTTTCAACACGTGAGTAATTGAGTTTACTCCTTCAAAAATAGGTGATTTAATTTTTTTTAGTACTATATTTGTTTGGTGTGTGGAACAATGGAAGAAACTTAGAAACACAAATGCATTAGTAGGAATTGTTGGTTAATCCCATATTGGTTGTAGAAGGGGCAGGGAGTGTTAATATGTGTGGAAGAAGTCTTACCTCCTAAGCTAACTTTTGGGGTGTGAGAGGCCCGAGATCACCCAACACTGGTATCAGAGCCCACGTGATAACAAGTCTTAGCCCAATAACTATTGACGTTAAGAAGTCAATGTGTGAGAGGGAGATTGTTAGATTAATCCCACTTTGATTGTGGAATGGACAGGGTGTGTGTTAATAAGTGTGGGAGGAATCTTACCTCTTGAACTAGCTTTAGGGGTGAAAGAGGTCCGAGACCATCCAACACTGGTATCAGATCATTAGATTTTGACAAGTAAGATATTTTGTAAAAATGCATTGACATTTGTGTACTATACATATTATGCACTTTCATAGGCAACATTAGATTTTGACAAGTGTAAGGTGCATATGCATCTTTGAAATATACGAGTGGATAATAATATGCATTTCATCAACTCAACGAAAAAAATGCCTTAGTTCAACAAAAGAAAAACGAAAAAAATGCCTTTCATCGCTTTCTAAAATTATATTCCATGAAACTTATTAGTTTGACCAGAAGAAAAAGTCTAAACTGATTAGACCAAATCATTCAAAAACAATAGAGAATTGTTCCAACTTTTTTGTTGTTGCAAAGAGAATTATTCCAACTTACAATTATAAACAAGTATACTAGTAGTATCTTATAGTTAAGTTATGCCAATTGATTAAAAATAATTCTAACGCCATTCTTGTTGAGAACTAAAATCATCAAATAAAATATCAAAAAAAAATCATGATGTAGAGGAAAATTGAAGAAGCTCCAAATGAGTACATAATAATATATCCATCTCTTGATCCCGTTACAGTTGAGAGACCGGTTCATCTTCTTTCCACTGTATCTGCATAAATTCATAATGATACTACATTGTTTACGCTACTTTCTTCATCCAAATGCCAATTCGAGAACAATTTAGATAGTGAGTTGACTCACTCATTACTTATTAAAATACTCACTATTCCTAACATGCAAAAACAATCATAATATTCTTCAATAATTGAGGATATTATTTGTATCAGTATCATTTCTAAACAACAATTATAGGTATTAGATTTTTTAAGATTAATTATTGGTCCTTGTCTGTAGCTATAAACCTTCAACCATTCCCAAAAAATTGAAAGAATACGAGTAAAGTTGGCTAGAGTTATCACTAGTAACATTACTCTATTTATATATCACCTCAATACCGGAATTTGTGAAGTAGATAAATCTTGACTATGGTGCTGCTTGTTTTTCATTTATTTTCAGATCTGAAATTTGAATTGGGGTCAATTCAGATTTCAGACGTTTGTTTTTTTTTATTTAGGAAAATCTGAAATGTTAGCTGAATTAACTTGATGTCTGAATTGGCTGAAAAAAGACCCACATTTTTCAGACTTCAAAACAAGTCTGAAACCAAGGTAAAAGTCTGAACTGTGTTAATTTACATTAATAACCTCATGAATTAAAAAAATTTCACCAGAACCACCATCTCCATCTCCACCCCCACCACCACCACAACAACCACAACCCAAACCACCACTGCAAATCCCCACCACCACTACAAATCACCACCACCACTACAAACCACCACCACTACAAATCACCACCACCACTACAAATCACCACCACCATTACAAACCACCACCACAACATTAACTTGCCGACCTACTGTTAAAGAGAGAAACTGATAGAGACGGAACCCTAATTTGCACATCTACTGTTAGAGAGAGAGAGAGAGAGAGCCAAAGAGAGGATCTACTGTTATAGAGAGAGAGAGAGAGAAAAAGAAAGAAAGAAAGAGAGAGAGATGAAGTTAAACCCTCGCGTCAATCTACTATTCGAGAGAGACAGAGAGCGCGACTGAGAGAGACAAAGGGTTTACTTTGCAGATTTACTGGGAGAGAAGCGGCTGAGAGAGAGAGTGACTGAGAGAGAGAGAGAACGACGGAACCCTCGCTGGAACCGGTGAGGGTTTATCTTCCTTGATCTACTTAGGGTTTTCTTTTGGGTTTTCTTACTGTTAGAGAAAGAGAGAGAAACGAGTGCGAGAGATGACTGCCGAGAGATGAAGAAAGAGGGCATAAGAAACTTAGGGTTTTCTTTGGGTAAGAGCAAATTGAAACTAGGGTTTGTTTGGTTGAATTGCCACAAAGGGGTATAAATGTCAAAATTTCAATTCAGACCGAACAATTCAGATTTGAAAAACAAACATCTAATTTGCAAAATAATTTCAGCAAATTCAGATTCAGCTAATTCAGTTCAGCTAATTCTGATTCAGACATAAATAAAAAAAACAAACAGCACCTATGTTTCTTTATAAATTGGGTTTCAAAGAGAGTGAGCTTAATTAGTTTTAGCATGATATCAGACCAAGTATTTTGGGGATGAGTCCAAGACTATGTAACTTTCCCCTACCTAGAAGGGAACGTTGAGCCACTAAGCCTTGGCGTTGAGTAAAGGTATTACTTTAATCCCACATTAAGTGAGTATTAGAATTTTGAAAGTATACAGCTCTTGAGCAATCCTTTTCTTGTAAGTTTTTCTCTTCAGATAAATCAGAATTTCATTCATAATCAACATGACACATGGTTTTGATAGTTTTTTGACTCCTTTGAGTACAACATGGATTTACTAAAGTAAATAACAACATGAAGCTTACAAAGTAAAGACAACATGAAGGGAAAGGAGTACAAGATTGCAAAGATGAAATAAAAGACCCTAAAGGTCACAAATTAAAGATCCTAAAGATCACGAAAGAAACCCTAAAAGTCGTGAACATTATTATACTAATGAAAAAGATTGAACCAAGTAGAGACGCATGACGGTTGCATCAAGAAAACCACTCAACCATGGTGATCAAGAAGTTGGTGATCAAGAAATTGTTATGATTGATCCATCATCTTTAAGTCGAGAAGAACCATTTTAGTGTTACGAAGATTGATGATGAAGAAACTGTTACCCAAACCACCATCCTTGTCCCTGTCTCTCTGTTCTACTCCAACATGGATAATATTAGATCTAAAAGATATATAAAAACAAAGACGAAACCTCGGCGTAGGGATCCCTCCCTACGCCTGAAAATCTTGAAGATCACGAACAAATACGAGAAAAACAGTTATAGAGAAAGAAGAAAGAGGAGGAAAAATAGAGAGAGATCCCCAATGACTTCAATTGGATCACGTGTTTTACCCCTTTTCTTGTAAGTTGTATTTGAAAAGGATATTATTTTTTTCGACACTACCCATACTCATCGGCTTCTACATAAGCAATATGGGACTAATTAACTTTGCTCATAGGGCGCACTTGTGTTATACACTCATTTCACCTTATAAACTATTACTTTTTCCTTGCAACCAAAAAAACTAGAAATTTTAGGTTTGTAGTCCAAAAACCTACACCTAAACGCACTTTTAGTCCACTCTAATTCTAATATGGAATATTAAGCCAAAATGTTAATATAAATAGAAATCTAGTCCAAATGGTTCCATCTCTATAGAAAACACAAATCTCTAGGTTTCATATATAATTATAATACTCATAATGACCTTATATATAAGACAATACCCTATTTTGAATATCAATTTCCAAAATTCTATTTCCTTTTTTATCTCTCATTTTCTCTATCCAATCTCCTCACAATAACAGAAATCCTTTATTTTCACTCTCTAAAACCGAAACCCTTCTTCATATCGTCAGAAACCATTATTCCTTCTCCATTTCTGAAGCTCTGAATCTTCTTCCAATCTATTTCATCAACTGAAACCACCATCGTTTATCCATAGTTGGAAGTCCATCATCAAATCGTCAAGTTCGTTTTCATTAGAAGAACACCAACTGTTGTAATGGTTAAATCTTAAGATTCATCTTTTTGTTTATTGTTCTTCATCATCATCTCATGATTTTCATTGTAATCGGGTTCATCAACTTCGTGTTAACTTTTTAATCGGCTTCATCTTTAAACATCTTCATGATTTCATTATTATAAATTTTCTCTCTTTAAGATTCATCATCCAACGAGCTCAACATGGTTAAATCGGTGGTTACTTCATTATCTTTGATCATGTTTTCATTATGTCCATGTATTTTGTTAATTTTCATTAGTGTTAGGTTTTAGATTTTGATTGATTAAATCTAATTTT
Source organism: Eschscholzia californica subsp. californica (assembly GCA_002897215.1). NCBI lineage: Eukaryota > Viridiplantae > Streptophyta > Magnoliopsida > Ranunculales > Papaveraceae > Eschscholzia > Eschscholzia californica. The sequence goes on along the minus strand of BEHA01000348.1, from coordinate 263,661 downwards.
CTTTTTTTTCCTTTAACTATCCATACTCATTAGCCTCTTTATAAGCAATATGGGACTAATTAACTTTGCTCATATCACTTGTGTTATACAATAATTTCACCTTATGAACTATTACTTTTTCCTTTCAACAAAAGAAAAAAACTATTACTTTTCTAATTTCTTTTGTATTTATAAGGAATAACAGGTCAGCTAGTGTATAAGAAAAAGTTTTCAGTATGATCCTTACTCTTAAGGTTATATGAAGTGGCTGGCATGATCCAATAATTCAATCTAAGGGCCCTAGCTAGATGTCTTTTGTGATTGATGATAATGAGAATGTTTGGTATCTATGAGTTAAGCAACTACTCATGTCCCAACTCCAATGGTGGAGATCAAAACCACCTCTCAAAGAAAAAAAATTATGCTCCACGAACACCGATTTTTTTAGAAAATCCCAAAATGTATCTGAGTTGTTCGGTGGATGGCCGATATATATTTCAATTTGTGTTCTTTATAGATCAACGACTTAGAAAGCGCCACTTAGCACATTTCTATAATTTAATTGTTCATTAAGAGTTTATTTAGCTTTTTCCTAGGAAAAAAAGTGAATTAGATTCTGAAATGTGTCACCTTTCATGTGCCTTTTAAAGAAAAAATAAGTAATTTAACAAAGTTTATCTAAAAGAAAATGAAGGAAAAGGTAATTGTGCTTCAAGTATATGCTTAGAAGATCCCTTTCTTCCCTTTTCCACAACTACATAAAGAAACAAAGCCAACCTCAACCCAACATCTCAACCAAACTTTCCTTTCATTTTATTGATTTGAGTTTTATTAGTCAGTGTCTTTCTTACCCCATGGAAACTCACTTGGTTCATGGTAGAGTCTTCGAAGGCGACGAAGAAGACAAAGATAATAGAGAGAATGAAGATATCGACGATGGTCGATGAGGAAGAAGAAGATGATGGTTAGGTTTTAATAATCTAACCATGAACCATTTTAACTATGGGCAACTAAATATCCTTTGGCAATGTTTTGTAGTTTTTAATTGAGTTCATGTTTCTTCACTCTTAAAAGAAACAAAACTAAAGATGGAAAATTGAAAATGAAGAAGAAGAAGAAGAAAGGGGAATAAATTTCTTGTAATTTGCGTTTATTGCAGAGATATTGATCTTCAATTCTTCATTTTCATTATGTTCTATCTTTTTTAGTTTCTGGTTTATAAGTTTTCATGGCTATTTTCTGCAGCAGTACTATTTAAAACCCTCTCTCTCTCTCACACACAGTCTCACACACACTCTCTCTCTGATGAAGTCAGCATTCACTAACTGATTCATTAAAGTTACTATAGTTGGGTGGATCTAACTAGAAATTCCAATAGGATGATAAGAAACACAATCCATTATTCCATTTTTCAATTGGAGTTTAGAGTAAAGCTAATTGGTCCCAAATCATAGATGCCCAAATAGAACTTAGTCCTAGCTGAAATCCACTAATAGTATTGGAGGCACTGCTGGGACAGGTGCATATATAAATATACACACACGCCGCGAACGTGTGATCAGGCACCGACATTTCGATACTTATAAGTTTAAAAAGTGTAATCAAACCTAGGAAAATAAGTTAGGTAGAGCATAATTACGACGTAGAAGATAGAATTTGAGAGATATAATCCCAAAAATTGGATATAAGTTTGGGAAGTGTAATCTTAGCGATTGAAGAGAAGAGTATATTCTAAAAACGATACCCTCCTCCTTTACTGTATAAAATATATAAGAGAGAGAAGCAAGAGAATAAGAAAATAAGGCAAATAAATTAACCATTCATCTTCTACATGTATCTAACAAGTTCCACTCAATTTGGAAAGATAAAAAACACAAAACAAAAACCTTAATCAAAATAAATCCTTAAGTTTTCAGACCAAACATAAACTTTCTGAAATATAACCATCAAAAATGAGAATCAATTCTCGCCGGCTTTTTGATCTAGTAAAAGAAACCAAGTACTTTCCCACCAACATTCTTCCTCCTTGCCTCTTCGTGATCCATGATGCCAGCAGATGTTGTGAGCACGATATAACCGAACTGCATTGTTCACATTAAACATCGTAAAATACGACAAGCAATTGAGGTATATCAATCTACTTAAAATAGTAGGGATTGCCTGATCCACCTGAGCAACTCGTCGATTGGATCAGGATCAGGATCAGGAGTAGACCAGATGGTCTCATGCCTAACCCTTGATTTAGTTGTTATTATGAAACTTTTGTATTGGAGTTCAAGTATGCTTTTGAAGGAAGATAATTTTAAGGTTGAAAGTAACCTGTCTTGATGGAAGCAACCTTGCCGTCCATGGCTCAATCTCCTTAACACCAACGTCAAAACGAGGACTAATAACTCCACATTTGTTGAGTCTCCCGTTCAATTCGACAACAATTTTACCAGATCTGTGATCATCAACGTACTCAAACTCCCCAATATAACCTGTACCAAAAAACCAAATTTACATAATGAAAATTAGCCATGAAATGTGGGAGATGACAAATGAGAAGAAAGAGAAAAAGAGTGTAAGATTGCGAACCATGCTTCTGCATAACCATAAGGAACTTAATGATCACTTTAGACGAAGGTCTGATCATGACTTGTCGCTTGCCCCTCTTCTCAGCATTGTACATGCTCTTAAGAGCATCATTCAAAACACTTACTCTCACCATCCTTGCTGAATTCGGTTGCTAGAAAATACGAAAAAAAAATAGTTATAAGATACAAGATCGTGGTTAAGATATTTATTAAGGGAATCAATTGAAGTAACAAAGACTTGTCAATTATGAGGTCCAATTTGTTTACCAACGTTTTCCTTTAACTACTTAATCTTTGTCAGATCAATTTTTCAACGAAACTCGTAGTATCATGAAATTGCGCTCATTTCATAACTTATTAGCTCATATTCAACGACATTATTTACTTGAATCGGGACAAATACTGTTCATTGAGAAACCAAAAACAAATAAATAAAGAAGAAAGATAGTCCAGCGATGTTTGTTTGAAGGGACTGGGATTGTTTGAACGGTACTCCTCGGGCATGGCATGGGGAAGTAATCCAGCATACGATCTTTAGACCTCACAAAACTAAAAGAAGCAAAGACAACATTTCGATATTGGGTTGGCAGTTAGATGTTCTTCAACCACCCCTGATTGAGGGAAGTAAAACACCAAAAACATGGATTCAAGTCATCCAGCCACAACCTTTACTGATTATTAACTGCCAAAATCTACCCCCAGTCCCCATCTTAGGTCTGAAAGCTAAATTGTAAAATGGACTTCAACTTTCAATCTCTAATAGAATCCATTTTAGTATTATACTGAGAAATTTCTCTAGTTTTTATACCTCTAAACAGATATGAAGATCCACATGTACAAAAATGAAACAAGAACTAAATCAGTGATTTGTAAGAACCCACTGAATCGGATGAAATGGATGGATCGTATATTTGATTAATGTCGAATACATTTTAATTGGTACTAAATCAGAGAAAATGAATAAACATCTAAGCGATCAAATAAATAAAAAGACGATTACAAACAGAGTTGAAGTTATTGGATATTGAGGGAAGAATATTGTTAAGGAATACCCAAATCAAACCTCTAATTAAGAAATAAAATATGAGATTAGAGCTTCTACCTGTGAGTAGATTCGCCTCTGGTTCCTCTCTCTCTCTCTCTCTCTCTCTCTCTCTCTCTCTCTTCTGGACTGCTAAGAGCTTATTAGATCAAGAATTAGGGTTTTTCTAGAGAAGAAAGAAAAGGCGCCAATGACGAAAGCACCCTTCGATTAGGTTTTATTTTTATTCCAATAATAACCCTTAGTCATTCAGTGAATACCGGTCGGGAGCTTCTAAAGGCACCTGCGAAATTTTTATGGTGGTTAATATATGGAGAATCAAATATCTAATGTGGACAATAATTTTATACTCCCTCTGTCTCATATTAAGAGTCTCACTTTCCTTTTAGAGATGTCTCATATTAAGAGTCCTATTTCTTTTTTTTATCATATAAAATTCATCTACTTTCCCACAATGACCTTATCTTGAGTCAACTATAATTGTTGGAATTAGTATTTGTAATAAAGGCACTTTGATGTTTAGTGAGGTGGGAAAATGAGTCTCTAAAATTGAAGACTTTTTTCTACAATAAACAAGGGTACAAATGGAAGAATAAAATATATGAAAAAAAAATTGGAGTTCCAAAGTGGGACTCTTAATATGAGACGGAAGGAGTATGTACAAATCAAATAATTAGAAATCTTATATGGAAAACAATTTTATAAAACACCCAGGCGCCCGACGCCCACTTTGGCGTTCCCTTTTCTTCTTATTTTCTACTTCTTCCCCATGTGTTCTTCTTTCTTTATGCTTCTTCGTTTCTTTTTCCTCGTGTCTTCGTGTCTTCTTCTCTCCTTCGTATCCTCATCACGGCAAGGAATCGCCATGAAACCATAAAGCATCAAACCACCATGAAAACCTAAAGCATCAAACTAATTATTGAACAACCAGATCACCATCATCTTCTTCTTCTCGTTCGTATCATCAGCATCTTCTTATTCTTCGTGAAGATATTAATAGAAAGCCTAAAAACAAGTAATACCAAAACATCAAACCTAAAACACAAATTATATTCAGATTTAATATTGAACGATCAAATTAGATCTGGTATTGAACAATCAAATTAGGTTAGAATTTGTCTTGATGTAAAGTTAGGACAAGATAACAACTTGAACTTGCCAGTATGAGGGTTTCGGACTGACCCAACCGAAAGCCAAAGAAAGGGTTCAGAGTGGGCCAGATCGAAACCTCTTAGACTGCTCCTAGTATGAACCACTGCTTTGGCTTTCGGAGTGGTTGATCTGAAGCCTTTATATCCTGGTGTCAAAAGATGTTAGGGGTCAAAGGAGATTGATCTAAGTCAATCTCCTCCACCGGGTGCTAACAACAATTTCTTCAGGGGCCTTTAGCCGCTCACATACCGATCAGATCGAACCTCTGTTGGGGTTTATTCGATGTGTATACTTTTCTTTCTTCTTTTTGTTAAAACAAAAACATGTTGCCTCTACTGGGAACACAAAGAATTTTACCCATACAAATTTTTAAAGAAAAATAATAAATTTTGTTAAATTTTTTGAGACAACAAAACTTCATCCTTTTCCTGATCATCTCCCACCACCATCTCTCAGTACTAATTCCACCCACCACCTTCTCCTTTGCCGGACCAATTACAGAGAGAGGCGGAAGAGCGAAATAAGAAAGGGAAGAGAGAGATAATGGTGGTCAGTGGAGGTGGTAGCGGTTGGAGTTGGAGAAAAAAAGATGGAAAAATAAGAAAGATCGTTGGAGATGGCAGTTTATCGGCAACCCTTGCCGGCAAAGAGAAGAAGTGGTAGTGGAGGACAGAGAGAAAACATTGAGAGAGAGAATCAACATGAGTGAGAGAGAGTGAGTGAATTAGCAGGAGAGCGAGAGAGAAAAAGTAAAAGAAAACCAAGAGAAGAAAGATGGAGAGATAGGATGAGCAGGAAAGAGAGAGGAAGAGGAAGGTGATGAAGATTAGGGCAAAAATAAAAACGAATCAACTTATGGGTTCAAAACGAAGTTGCCGCTAGGTTAAATTCAATTGACTAAAGTATTTATTCTCCGAAAACTTGATGCTCCAAAGGCGCATGCAGGATTCAATGAGGTACAAAAATTTATTTGGAAAATTTTGGACAACATCTTTTGTTTCCCTTTTGTTTTCTCCAAATACCCACCACCATTTTCTTGATGCCCGTAAGAATCGTTGTCAAACTATCATTGCCGTCAATCTTTATTATTGTTCAGAAAGCTACTTCATCGTGTTTTATGTAAGCATGTCGTCTTGGAAATTCAAGAAACAAAGGATTGTTTTTTCAATCTTCTATTTGCCAAAATATGATTGTCTTACTTTTCTTACTACCAAGCTGGCAAGCTCCAATAGTTGGAGGAGGAGAGAAAGGAGAAGGAAACTGAGAGAGAGACAGAGAGAATGACTGTGGTGGTGATGTAAGTTAAAAAATAACTACCATGTATTGTGTATTTTTAGGTTCTTAAGATTAAACCCTGATGATTTTTAGGTAACTCGAAGTCTTCCCCATTTTCTTTTTTGGTGCCTTAAAGTAGCGGCCATTGAATGTATATTGCCCATTTCAAGGGTAGCTAATGAATTTTGCCACAGTGAGGTCAGGCGAAACCTCTTTGCTGAACTTAGAGCAAGTCCAACTTGGGGCGACTGGGGCTGGAAATTTGAATTTCCAGCCCCCAGGTCCAACTCCAGTCGATCCTTAATTAAGCCATTAAGGGTCGCTTCAAGGCCCCAACAGACTGTTGGGGATGTCCCCAACGGTCATGTTGGGCCAATCCCTAGTTGTTGGATAAAATCAAACGACTAGAATCTTGTCTTTTTTCTTTAATTTTTCTTTTAAGGTATTTTTTTTCTTTTTTTTTAAACTTGAATTAGTTTTAATTTTTTTTTAAACTCTATCAAAAAGTCACACATTAATAATTAAAATATATCTCACCAACGTGTCGGTCTCCGAATAATTTCCCGACCTTGAAAAAAAATATTATTTCAAAAATAGTTCAAACACGAGTTTCGTACATAAACAAAATCATACACGTTTTTCGCACACCCACAAAAAGTTCACACACACGTTTCCCACATGCACAAATTTTAGGCCTAAAGAGAGGCTGAGGTTGGAGCTGAATTTTGGGGATGAACAGGCGCTGAAAATTTTGGATGAAAAAATGGTTTTTAGAGACTCAGACAGGTTGAGGTTTGACTTGATCTTAGAGGTGAGGGTTGTGCAATTTCACAAGCCTTTCTAAACTTCAAACGGGCCATGGTGACCCCCTTGCAGGCAGCCACTCCCTCTTGTTAAACACTGCCAAAACTTTTAGAATTAAGAGTATGACATATGAGTAATTCGGATTGAAATCAAATGATTCTCTATCTAGATATGGTTGAAATCAATGAGAATGGGTTACCTAAATTATCAATCATCAAATTTGTTCTAAATAAGGTCTATAAAACGAATGGTGTGATTGTTTGTTGCAGTTATTTGGTAACTGTAACAAAACTGGTGATTCAGTAGAGCTTGACATAGGCAATGGTGGATGGTTATTACTCACTGAGTTGGATGCCCTCTTCCGGCTCTTCGACAACCAGGAATACTAATAAAAAGCCAAGAAAAGAAGCATTATTTCGTTTGTGTAACACCAGTTTGAGTTTTCAACCCCAGTTCTACCCTTTCTCTTCCACCTTTGGTATTGAAATTCTTCTTCATCTTCACTTCAAGATTCCACAAAAACTATCAGACTCGATTTGACCAATCGAATGACAAAAATAAAGCACCAGCCTATCAAATGTTAGAAAGTAAATAAGGAAAACTAAAACCTAAAGCATAAGATTTTAGAACTCCAAATTGCCAGTAGAGAAGCTCATTACAAGGCAGTTTAAACCATGGCATTAGGAGAAGAAATAGAAAAAAATTTGGACCATTTCTCGATTTGTGCGTGTCATCCTTGCGCAGGGGCCATGCTAATCTTCTCTGTATCGTTCCAATTTTATCGGATGTCCCCGAAGGGACAATGATTACTCTCTTGACCTTGTATATGAGTATCAGATATTATTATAAGGCAGACAGTGTGGGACTAAATAATAATTGAGTTCATAGAAACTCTTGGGGAAAACAGCCCACTTTGGTAGTTGGGTTTCAGAAACCTTGTAGACTGAATTTTACTCCTTGTAGCTCTTGGGTAAGGATTGATACCCGAGCTGCCATAGCTGTTGCGGCAACAATTGGCTCTCCAGATGAGTCTCGCAGAATCGCTCCAAAGTCCCCTTCAGTAGCATCCAATGTTGAAAAACAATCACAAATAGAATTTTATTCTTTATGATTTTTCATTCAACAATGGTTTTCAGACCGATTTAAGTGGGGGGCATTTACAAAATCTCCCGTGCAGTTTTAGGTCCTTAATATTTAAGTTGCTCCAACCCGGATGTTTTTTGAATTACTCTGAAGTCTTCCCCACTTTTTTGGTGCCTTAAAGCAGCGCCCGTTGAGGTTATGCGATATCTCATTGCTGGACTCAGAGGTTTGCAACGGGCTGTGCCATCTCACACGCCTTTCTAAACTTCAAACGGGCCATGGCGACCCCCTTTCAGGCAGCCACTCCCTCTTGTTAAACACTGCCAGAACTTTTAGGATTGAGAGTATGACAAATGAGCAATTGGATTGAAATCAAATTGATTTTATCTAGATATGGTTGAGATCGAGGACAAGGGGTGGCCAAAATTATCAATCGTCGGGTCTATTCCGAATAAGGTCTATAAAACGCATGGTGTAATTGTTGAAAAACAGCTATTTGGTAGCAGTTGACCGGACTGGTGATTCCATGGAGCTTCACATTGGCAATGTGGATGGTCATTACTCACTTTATGTTGGATGCCCTCTTCCATCTGTTCGATAACCAGGAATACTAATCAAAAGCCAAGAAAAGAGGCATTATCTAACACCAATTTGAATTTTCAACCCTCGTCCTACCCTTTCTCTTCAATCTTTGGTAGTGAAATTCTTCTTCATCTTCAATAAACCCCAAAAACTATCGGACTCGATTTGACGATGGACATTTTTTCGTCCCTAAATTCAACAATGAAGTAAGACAGATTTGGAAGAAGCTCCTGTTAGAAGGCAAGTTTATACCATGGTGTTTGGGGGAAAAAACGAAAAAAAAAATTTGGACCATTTCTCGATTTGTGCGTGTCATCCTTGCGCAGGGGCCATGCTAATCTTCTCTGTATCGTTCCAATTTTATCGGATGTCCCCGAAGGGACAATGATTACTCTCTTGCCAGTGAATATGAGGACCAGAGATTATTATAAGGCAGACAGTGTGGGACTAAACAATAATTGACTTCACGGAAACTCTTGAGAGAAAACAGCTCACGTTGATAGTTGGGTTTCAGAAACAAGGTCTTAAGACTGACGCCGGAATTACTATGAGCGCCCTTGATTAGGCCACACCCAACCTCATTCCTTGCCTAATCTTTTTGAATTTTTAGGACGCCTCCATTTTTATTTACAAGGACTTGAAGACTCATTATATGTCATTGATAGAGCCACAACAATGAAATTTCAATATGAGGATAGAATGAGCATATGCAAGCCCTCAAACGCCGAAGAGAAACCCTTAAAGTTATCCAACTATGATATAACGGGGCCTAAAGACACCCGGTCTATCTTTACTTCATTAAGCTTATAATATATATGAGCTATTCAAGAAGAGAAACCACCTGAGATTGAAGAGCATCTCCAATGCAAGACTCAAGAAAAACTCTAAAATCCTGTGTCAAGTGTGAAAAATGGATCTCTAAATGGTCTCTTTCCTATTTGGCCATTTAGAGATACTCTATTGCAAAACCTTCTCCAATGCAACACTCAAGAGAAACTCTAAACACCTAGAGATCCTCAAGAGGATAGAGTGTCCTCTTAAGGATCTCTAAAATAAATCTTGACACATCACTTTAGAGATTCATGTTGAGTTTTGCATTGCAGATGGATTTTAAAAAAACACTCTAAAAAATCCTATGTGGCACTATAAGATTTTTTTTAGTGTTGCATTGGAGATGCTCTTAGTGGGTTTAAGTTGTACGAAGACAACCAGATGAAAGTAGTAACAAAAGTCATCACCTAAAGATGTGGCTGCTAAAATTGTTTTTTCCTCATTATTACCAACAGGGTTAGGAAATGTCAAAGTCCTAAAACAATGCTTACTTTGGAAACTTTTGAGTTTTACTATGTAATGTTGAAAAACAATCATAAATTGAATTTTATTCTTTATGATTTTTCATTCAACACAATGGTCTTTTTGTTTCTCTTACTCTTTTTCCTTTTATATTGGAATTCTTTGCCCCAAAGTCCACCTACTAAGAAGTTGGGTTTCATACATTTGTCCTAAATCTTTCATAGGAAACTGAAATCCATACTTATTATATACATATATGAATTATTTATGTTGGAGACCCAAGTCAATGAAACTTACTACTTATATTAGTACTATGAGAAATTGGAATTTAGGGTAACAAAAGTGAGGAATAAAATAAGTTAAACCCCCATACAATTCCCCAACCCCAAAAAGCTTAAACAAAAGAAAAGCCCCTTTGATAACTCCCATGTGAACCCCTCCAACATCTCGTTTGTAGTACCACTACGTGCCGTAACTTGCAAGGCATTCCCTCAACTCCAAACACTAAAACCCCATACCTAATATTAGCACCTCCTTTCTTTGTTTATTTCTTTCTCTCTCTATCTACCCTTTCTCTCTCTCTCTCTTCTCTTCTACTTGGGAGATTCTTCTTTGTCATGCCTCTTGCTGTTGCTTCCTTGGTTGTTGTGGTTAAAACTGCTATGTTTCTTCATTGATGATGATATCTTTGGCTTCCTTGGTATACATTTAGCTCTCACTCCTTCAATTTCCTTCTCTCTCAGCACTAATTTGGAACTCCTGCCAAAGAAAAAATTAACTTTTTATCAGTCAATTAATAAAAAATTGACCATATTCTACTCTACTCCTAGACTAGCGGAATTCAGATCGATTTAAGCGAACAAACAAGATTTAAAGAGAGCAATATAGCTAAACTCATTCTCTAAATCATATCAGTCCACCAAAGCTGGTCGGAAAGATCAGACATTATTCCAATTGAGTGAAACGCTCGTGTTATAGTCTACCTGAAATCTAAGTCTATAAAATCTCGACTAATTTAGGTGAACATACAGAATTAAGAGATAAATTATCTCAATTTTTCTCTACATCCTTTGGGGATGCCTTAAAGGATCGTCACCATACTATCATTTTACAAGTGAAATGACTAAAAAAGTCAACAACCAACTAACTAGTTTTTCATGATGACCCACATTTATTTCAGGGCCATACTTCTACCACCTACTCCAAGTCAACTGTCTTTCACATCCAAATTTCCTCGAGATTCATTTTTTTCATAGATAGTGTCACGGATTAGTACTCAGAACAGAAGAATCACAAAATGAACAGAAGAACTTGATTCCAGATTCACAAATAACTGAGGGCTACTTCGAAATTTTGAATAATTTTAGTACCAAAATTGAATTAACTTTTATAGAAACTGAGAAAAACAGAGTTTTGTTTTGGTTCAGAAAAATAAACAGAGAAAGAAATGGCATACCGATCAGCATTGTAAGATGAAGATCTCTTTAAAGCTGAAAATTCGTCCTTCTTCGTCTCTATTAAGCTCCCACTGAAATATTCTTTATCTTCCAGTTGAATCCTTGAAAAACTAGGGTTTTCAGTCAGATAACAATCAACATGATCTTTCAAATCATTTGAAACAACACGATTTGATTCTCCTCCTCCTCCTCCTCTAGTTTCACCACCACGACCTGGTGGTAATCTTGATTTATAGTAAGAAATTAATGAGAATCCTGTTTCTTTATCAGCTATTGAATCTTTAAGAGAAATTGCTCCACAAGAAATTAACTGCATTAGTACTGCTGAAGCTTTATTTCTTCCACTTGATTGATGATGATTATTATTGACCGTTCGATTATGAATATCTAATGATTCTCCTTCAGATATGGTGGAAACACGGCGATGAGCTTTAATTAGGGTTTCTAGGGTTTCCGGACTTGGTGATGAAGGAGGTGGTGAAATTTCTTCTCTAGTTAACTCAGTTGTGAGATTTTCATATTCTCCATCATCATTATCTTCTCTGATCATTCTTCTTCGTTTATCATCAGTTTGTGTTGCCGCATCTGATGCTTTTCCGGCGGAATCCATGATTGATTCAGCTTTATAAACTTTGTATTCATTAAGATCTATTGAACTCCATGATTGATTTCTTCTCCGTACAATTACAGGAGGAGAATCAGAATCTTCACCTGATTCTTGTGTTTCCGGCAACCTTTCCAAACTTGAAGTAGATGATAGAGTTTCATTAGATCTGCTTGAATTTAATGGAGGTTCGAGAAGTTCTGATCCTTTTAGAACATATTCTTGACCTTGTGCTGGATAAATGAAGTCATTTTCAGATAAATCTTGCCAAACGAATCCATTTTTATAACTCCTGAAAATTTTAAAATCAAATCAAACACAGAAAACTCATCAATGATCATAGAAAGAAGAATTTTAGGGCAAAATTACCGTTTTGAAGACCACGAATACATGCTTGCCATTCCTTTCCCGCGCAATGTGTTCAATCGATTAATGAAATCTGATCAGAATCAAAATCAAAACATTCAGAGAAGAAATTGAAAGAAATTTAGAGATCTGATTAGTAATTTCTGTTTTAATTTTTTGGTCTTGCCTCTGAGATAGAGTCCTTCAGTTGTAGAGAGAGAAACTTCCATGAAATGAGGATGTTCAAGACTACCACTTCGACAGAGATAATAAACAACAGCAACTTTTCTTTCAGTTTTTGGTTTTGATTCTGTCCAAATTTTTGTTCTTTCAGGACTTATTTCTCTATCTTTCAATTTCTTTGGCATTTGAATCTGTGTTTTTCCTCCTTTTGAGCTTACCGCCATTAATCAATTGTTTTCCTGTAAAAACAGAGGATCATAACATTATAACAGAAATCTCATAAATTTAGTAAAATAATAAGCAAATAGAGAGAGATTCTCAATGCAGAATCATTACCGTAATGTAGAGAGAGAGAGAGAGAGATTAGTTGAGGAAATGTGGAAACAGAGAGTTAAGTGAAGAGAGTTTGTAGTGAGAGAAAGAGGAGAGAGAGAGAGAGGTGGGTGGGGGGAATTAGGATTTATAGGAGAAGGCCAAGAAGGGGAGTGATGATGAGAAAGGGAGGTGTGGACACAACGGAAATGTTCAAAAAAGGAAGCGGCAGACAATAACAACCATCAAACAAATTTCTTCTCTCTCTCTCTCTGTCTCTCTCCTGAGACTTCTGTAGTGAACTTTAATAATATTATAAAAGAAGGGTTTATCCGTAATATTTCTATAATCTCGTTAATTTGTAAATACTCTGTATTAGTTGAGAAATAGCAAAAGGGTCCTTGTAAACATACGGTGCCCAATTCCCCATTGTTGTCCGAGTGAAATTTTGGTCAAGTTTCTTGTTAAAAATACAATCCACACGTTATAAAATGCCCTAACCTGACTCAATTAGTTTAACCTTATGAGTTATCGTATATATCAATTTGTCATAGGGAGATTTTAGAGTGTCCAGTTTTTTGGGCATTTTAATGTCCAGCTGATGTAGAATTACTAAACAAGGTTTTTTTTTCAAAGTTTGACTACGGTGGGGACCGCTTTTGTTTCTAAATGAGGAAATATGTCACCCTCTAATTATCAATTTCTAAATCACTCTATCATTTCCCTTTGTCATATTTAATTACACCAACCATGTCACCTAGGGGTGGGAATTATACATGAATGTCTAATACCCGCCATGTTTACCCGAGTCCGACTAAGCCTGTGCATGTCGTGGCCAAAGATGGGTACAACCCGCCCGATGGTTTTTAGTTGGGGGTTGAGGTGAAAAGTCATGCCCGCCCATATCCGAACTCGAAATATTTACTCGGCGGGTGCCTACATATGCCCACCCTTTTGGATGTCCTTATTTCTTCATTAACTGCGGAGCTCAATGATAGTTCAATGTAATTTTACCCATCAGATTAGGGTTTCCTCCAACATATATAACCTACACAATAAATTAACCCATTGTGACTTGCTCGTTAGCATAGAGGAGCGTGGAGAATCCAAGCCATCTCTCTACTCTCTATCGTTTTTTAGGTCTTCTTCTGTACGAAATAGGATTTTTCTCTCTTTGATGTTCTTTGCTCTTTCATCTTTAAGGAGCGATCTGCTATTTAGATTTTTTGTGTGAAGGAAGAACAGGGAAGAATAACAGAACAGACAAACACAAAAAGTAGATAGAATTAAATCTCGTGTTTGCATGTATAGAAATATACTTAATTTTCTTCTTCTTTGATCTCTGTGTAAGCTAATTATATATATATATATATATATATATATATATATATATATATATTACATATTCTCTCTCTGTCTATGTTATATCTATTTAGTTTGAAGTAAATATCAGTAGTTCTGTTGCAAATTTGTCTAGATCTAGGTTGTATATGTAGCAATGATAAAGATATGGATTTAGATCAGTTATGTTCATTTCTTATGTAATTGAATCTATTCATGCTTGATCTTACAATTTTTCTAGAAATTTATTATCCATTTTTTCATCTTGAAATTTTTTAAATTTTCGGTGAGCCCGTTACCCGATCACCCGATGCCCGTTTCACCCGGGCCTTTAAACGGGCTTGGGCAGCTCTGAGCATGAGAAATTTGTGAAATGTCCGCCCGAACCCACCTGCTACCTAATTAATAGCCAAAGAGCAAATCCACGCGACCCACCCGAGCCCGGCTCATTACTACCCGTGGACGCACATACCCGCCTGATTCCCACCCCTAAATGTCACCTAATAATAATGATAAATTAATTTATTCCTTATCTGAATAATGTATTAATGAATTCTATGAATTTTTGTGTCACACTGCTCTAAATATTTTTTTTTACACTTATATTTCGTTTTCCTTGTCATTCATGTATCGAGATTGAAGTATGTTGTTTGAGCTACATTGTATTTTAGGCAGAGACATATCCAGGGGGTGCAGCCACACCCCATGGATCCTCCCAAAAAATTAGTACCAGGCACTACAAAATTGCAGGGTTTCTGTTACGGCCCAAAGTCGCATTGGCTTTAGCTATGACAAATAGTCGTAACCCATAGTGAGTCGCATTGGCTATAACTACAAACTTTTGGCTACGGGGTAGTTTGTAATTGAAAAATTAGCTCTTTGATTATGACTTCAGTCATAGCACAAGGTCGTATACTCATAAAATATATGTTGTATCCATTTCATTAAATTTACCAAAATAACTACGTTATATATGCAACTTTGTCGGTTGAAACTGTCTCATCAAAACAATTTTTTCAACTATGAAGTTAGTAAGACGCGCTTAAGAAACAAGATGAGTGATGCAAGGTTGATAGTTTAATGGTCTTTATTAAAAAAAAGTTTTTACTGAAATTGATAAGGAGTCGATCTTGCGAACATCTCAAAACATGAACTCTCGTAGTGGTCAATTGAGTTTGTAAATCCTAGATTTATTAATATGGTTAATGAATATAAGTATTTTATTAATTTTAGTGTTTAAAAAAAATTATATGGGGATATAATTTCGCACCTCCTTGGTCGAAATTCTGGATATTTTCTTGATTTTAGGTGTTTGGAGGATCAGAAACTAATTAATAGTCAATATAAGGAGAAATGGGTAAATTAGTATTACCCTCGCCCCCCACTTAACATCCGAACTGTCGCAATCGATTAGAGTCGTGTTTGGACCAACTTTTCAAAGATTTCAAACCCACGTAGAATTGGTGTTGACTCTTTCCCATCTTTTGGTTGACTTCATACTTATGAGGACCAATTAGTGTTTCACTAACTAAAGTATTCATCTTAATCCAGATCTTTCACGTGGTTCCTGTCTTAACCTTTGTCTGCATAAGAGTATACAATTTGGGTGGTCAGTCAGATAGAAAACAAATGTGAAGGAGAAATGAGAACCCTAAATATCTAACAAAATCATATGTTAATTGTTTTGTTTTATTTGGAGATAACAAGTCTGGAATGATTAATCTGTAACTTTGGTACATCGTTTTAAGGATCTGGTTGACTCTAATACTTTCCTAAAGACGCTTGATAGGAAAGTTTTGTTGAGGTTTGGAGTGCCTTATGCTATTATTTGGCAATTATGGAAAGAAAGAAACACGAGGATTTTTAAAGAAAAGTACAAGTCGGTAGAAAATCTTATCATTTCGATCAAATCTCTCATTTTTTATTGGAGTACAAATCAAGAATGGAAGAAATCCACAACCTTTCGGACTTGGTGTTTAGTTGGGATGCGCTAATTAGCATGTAATCTTTATCTTTTTTATTTTTGGTTCTCTTTGTAGTTGCAACTTTAGCAATTAATGAAATCTATTTTACCCTCTTCAAAAAAAACATTAATACTCATCAAATTCAAAACTAATTGACAGGAAGTAGAGAAGAATTACATGTCACACTTTTGGTTATTATAATGTTAACGTCACAGTTATGGTTACTATATTTTTATTCTTCTACGTGAGATTATTCTCATACAGGCCCGTGTGGTGGGGGTGTGGGCCGTGCACCCGCACTGGCCCCCCTACAACAAGAGGCCAACTTCGTACCTTATATCTTGTACAGAGTGAACACTTAAATATTGTTCGGTTCCTTTCTTGACAATAAACAGTAGTGTAGTGGTTAATAGTCTCGGTTCCAAATTGTTGGTAATGGGTTCAAGGCTATGTCCAAACACATTTTCTTTTCTTTTCTGAAAGTTTTAGTCTCTCTTTCTCACAAATGTGTCTATGTAGTCTCTCTCGTTGATATATATATATATATATATATCAACCATCAATCTCTTTTAACTTAATAATAGATTATAAAAGTGTTATATTTTCTAACGAAGATACGCAGTTCGAACCTTACTATTTTCAAAGAAATTATATAGGAAGAGACAAGTCTTTGGACAACATCTAATGAAGAAGATAAAAATTTTATATTCCAAAAACCTTACCAATACTAACGTTGGATTTCTCACAAAAATATTTTTCATTGTGCATAAAGTTTCTCTCGGCATATTTCGTACAAAATGGCCCCGACAAAAGTTCGACACTAGGTCCCTAAATTGTCAGCCACGACCATGTTCTCACACATCTCTCTCACATGTAATGCCTTTCGACGCAAAATTCGTGTGTGTTTTCGGGTGACGTGAAACATGTGTAGACTTAGATCTGATAACATGTAAAATTTTGTAGTCATCTAACTCGAAATCAATTGTCAATTAGTGAAAATGACCTAAACATTAAATTATTGATTACTAGATTATCCTTCTCTATACCACGTGGAACTCACAAATATTTGGGTCTTGTAGCACTCTCTTGGACATTCGAACTATGCTTTTGGATCCATAAACACGAACGAAAATTTTGTACTAAATCTTATGAAATTTTTTAACAAGTCTAATAATGTTAAAAGAGAGCTATAATAACCGTATAAAATGTGAACAATATGTACTTATAAGTTCTCACATAAGAGATGTGGGTGATGGGCTGATGGCTAAGTGCTAAGACAAACAATGTACAATACAACAAGCATCATATACGTACACACGTACCATACGGATACGTTGTTAATTTGTATACCTGACCAAAAGAGACTCATGAGTACTCATAGAATAGCCTCACCCATAGACACCTAGTAAAGGTCAAATCCTTCTTTATAATAATTGAAAGAGGGGAAATAGCAAAGTGATATGATAATAAGCGTCCGATCAAATCAATGCATCAAATAATGGTAGATTTCTTATGTTCATAAAATTTGGTACATTTTTGCTCAGTGAATCATTTCTTTTTTTAAAAAGAAGATAGATATTGGTGGGTAAAGAAGATCTAGCATTAAAAAGTTATTTTGAAGTTATTTAGTGTACAACTTCATTAAAATAGGACAGAAATAACTTGTCATATAGCTTTCGTCTCTTGCTTGGATACCTTTTGGAATATGGTTCTCTCTCACTCTCTTTGTTATTATTTGCTTCTCTCTGTCTTTTTCTATAGATTTCATTAAGAAAGATAATCAGAGGCCGTTACGCGGTAATCAATATTTAACTACCCCATAAGTCAAACTTTACACTGAAATGCCCTAAATTAGGTGATATACTACTAAATCCACCGTTTAAGTGAAGGGAGACTTTATCTTTCTTTCTTTCTAAATCCACCGTGTACACCTAGGTTGGTCGAGATTCATCGGTCTAGTAGGAGTTCAGGCACAATAATTTCTAAGAAAATTGTCAAATGGGTTTGGGTTGTGGATGGAGGTTTTAACAACAATTGTGATATAGAGACTCGCTAACAACCCCTTGATTGGAATATTAAGAGGTTTAGTCTGCAACCATATAAGCCAAAGATTCGAGACAAGCTAACAATTCAAAAACAAAATAAATAGATAGGGAGACCGACATTTTAGAGGTGAACTTGAACTGAATCCAAATCGTTTGATTTGGGTTCACACCAGAGAGAGAAAGTGCCATGAATACAACGGTTGAATTTGCGTACATGCCAAATTCACGATCAAAACGTTTGCCTTCCACCGTGAAGGTTAAAGATTCGAGACACGATTACAATTTAAAAAACAAAATTAAGGAGACCAACATTTTAGACGTGAATTTGTCGTGAATCCAAATGTTGGATTTGGATTCACTCTAAGAGAGAGAAAGTGGCGTGAATCCGACGGTTGAATTTGGTCCCAAATTCACGACCAAAATGTCAGCCCTACATGGACCAGATCGTCCCAAGATAATACATATCATGATATTTTTATTACATTTTAGTGATGTATTTTAATTTTAATTATTGTTGTTATAATTTCTTTTATCATTATCAATTATTGGTACTAATTGTCATTATTTTTGTTGTTTTACCAAATTGTTAATGATCACTCATTTTTTCTGTTGACAAATTTGACCTTTTTACAGTAGAATCCGCCCAAATGTTTGTGAAAGTTAAAATCCCACAAAGTCAATGAGACAATGACTTTGTGAATGATCAGTGACTTTGCGAATGTTACTCACATTTACAGACTTTGAAACGTCATCGATTGAATACCGTAGACATTCGTGGACTTTGAATATCACCCAAAGTCCAAAGTCCAGATTGACTACCCCCATGCGATGTATGATTTAGAATACATAATTAAGTTTAGAATGTGTAGATTGCGGTAAAATTAGTATTATTGGTGTTTTAAACAAGATTATGGGTAAATTTTGGTGGTAGAGTAAGGACTCACGAATTGTTATGGTCAACTTGCAAATGGAGTTGATATAATGTGATAGCAAAATATTTTGGTAGTTTTTTTTTTTTTTTTTAAAGAAACTATTTTGGTAGTTAGTAATCTAATATAAATTCAATGCAACTTTTTTTTTTTGGAAATTGACTACGATCAACAATAGTTGGGACCTCCAGGACTTTTTGGAGTTTATGTCAACACTTTGAAACCACTTAAGCTACCAACGGTTGACAATTCAATTCAATCAACTTAAAACACCACTTTTATGTTGGTGGTGGTCGGTAGTCCAAATGGTCCTGAGACAAAGTACAAGAGAAGATGATAAATATTCAAATTAAATCTCTTGGTCCTACAATGACTTTTTTTCTTCATATCTAAATCGATCACTTGACTATCAATATGAGTGGTCTTAGAAGAAATTGAGAGTTCAACTCCCAACTCCAAACTAGGTTGGTTTTAATATACCCAAATATATAGATGGTTAAATTCATGGCTAATTGTTAAGATTTGTCGCCTTAAAATGTTAAGTCTCATATGTAAAGCGCACGATAACCGCCCAAGTTAAGTCATTAATGAAAGAGGCGATTACCTTTTTCTTCAACTACTTAAGCAAGCAAGTGTTGACGTTCTATCTATTCTCTTGTGGAACGAAAAGTAGTTCATTTTCTTTCAAATGTTTAAAGTAATGGCAGGAACAAGAAAAGGAGAATTTCCAGATGAAATTTCAAAACATCTTATAATTCTCATTTTCAGGTTGTTTCCCATTACATTTTTATTCTTTTAGTAATAACATCAAAGCAAGACACATCGGTTGTGTGAAATAGCAAACAACATTTTCTTTAGAAATCAACTGCTGAGATTTGTTCCTTTGTGCAATTACCAACGGAGATGAAAAGGTTGTCGTAGATGACGGCAGCGATTCCGCCACCAATAAGTGGGCCGACCCAGTAGACCCATTGATGGGTCCATGTCCAACTCACCACAGCCGGCCCAAATGAAACTGCTGGGTTCATTGATGCACCTTCGAAGGCTCCACCAACTAGGATATTGGCACCCACCATTAGGCCAATCGCTAGAGGTGCGAGTATCCCGAGGTTTCCATTCTTTGGATCAATGGCTGTGGCGTAAACTGTGTAAACCAATCCAAAGGTCATCACCATCTCAAATACCACAGCATTCCATACTGTAACCCCTTCTGACAAGGCAAATGCTGAAGTTTGCTGCAGTTAAATCACGAAATTATACGAAAAAGAATAGGAAAAGACGGTCTACCATATTAACACGGAATAAGCGAAAGTTTATATATTGTAGTTCTTATGTTCACGGAAAGTTAACTATAAGTTTTAAGTTCATATACCATTCCACCAGTGGTGAACTTGAGAAACCCACAAGCAACTATTGATCCGAGCAATTGAGCAATCCAAAACAAAATCATTTTTAACAATGTAACGTGACCGCCAATGAAAGCACCAAATGTAACTGCAGGATTAAGATGACCACCCGATTTATTTGCTGCGACTGAAACCCCCACGAAAAGCGCAAACCCATGAGCTAAAGATGCAGTTATAAGGCCTTCTGCAGGTGACACACCGCCACTACTTGAGAGTTTATCTGCAATTTGAATCTATTTACAATGAATTCTTGCATGTTTTTCGAACTTCATATCTGAACGGTAAAACACTCAAATATTTACTCTAAAATGTGACCTAACTAAAATTATAACGTGTAATAACTCATGCCCAAAAGTAAATTATGAACAAATTTCAAATTCGAGTAGGCACAGAGCGAAAGCAACTAAAAACCAACTTACTAATTGCCATGCCAGATCCTTCGCCAACAAAAACGAAGATTAGAGTCGATATAAACTCAGCAACAGCATGTTGGATGGAACTCGAATGGCAAGTGTCTCTTATATCTCCAATTGAAATTTTATACATTCCCATTTTTAATCTAAAGTTGTGGTTGAGCTTTACTTAACTAACTTCCAGAGGTATTTACCTTTTTTTTGATATATTTGCTTCCACTAAACTTTATCATATATATAGATAGATAGACAGATATTAGGGTTATATGTACACTAAATGTTTAGTGATGTGGGGAATTTTTTTTTTTTTTGAAGCAAGCATGTTTAAGGCACTAAAGGCCAATGTCATTGATGACCTAATTCTATTTACATTTGATAATTTGAAAGTTAATATATATGAGGGGCAATTTTCACAATGGATCAATATTCAATTGGTCATAGGTCATGGAGTATTAATGAACTCTTTTAATAGAAGGCTTTCTTGTGATCCTCTTCTAGTCCTATTATCTTGTTCAATTCTGTCGATATTATATTATATTTTAAAGACAAAATCCGTAATAAAATATTATAAAAAAACGCAGTTCTATATCTTCTTCAACTTTATAACAAGAAACCATTTCTAGGGCTAGTTCCCGTTCGGCCTTGGAGATGTGACTAATTCGCCAGGTTGACCTCTTATA
>BEHA01000348.1:221249-231698 GCA_002897215.1 Eschscholzia californica subsp. californica | reverse complement strand
TTCATCACAGACAAAGGTATGATATTCTATACACATCTGTGAGAATGTCCTTTCATTATTGTTTGTGGTCTCGCATTTCGTATAATGTATTGGCATAATTTCTAGTGTGTTGCCATTCTGTAAAATGTTGCTTAACTTGTTCCTACCCTTATTCCTAGGGTTCTGTGAAAAGTTATGAAAACCATTAGCATCAGCTTATTGTCTGTACATATTGCAAGATGATCCGCCATTTTTGGCATTGTTTTAGCATTTAGAGTCGTGTTCAAACATTTTGATGAATGCTTTAACACACAGATACGACTATGTTCTTCCTCAAAATCTTCTTCCCATCTCTGATCTTGGTCAAGTTTTAGGATTTTTGGTGGTGAAATTATGAGTTTGTTTTGACATTTTGGGTTGTTTTAAAAAAAATTAGGGTTTCGTTTCACACCTTTAGTACTTTGATTCTGATTTTTGGGGTTTAACTTGCTCTTAAGTTGTTGTTCTTCGTGATTATTGAAAACATTTTGGTTTGTGATAAAACATTTATGGATTTTGTTTTTGATTTCGGAATCATGCATCTTCACAGAAGGTAATTTTGGGGTTTATGGTTCTTCATCAAGTTTTTAGGTTAGGTTTGTTGATGAAATTATGAGTTTGTTGTTACAGTTTGGGTTGTGATTAGCAAATTAGGTTTCTGTGGAGACATTTAGTACTTTGTTTTCGTTTTTGGTTGTTTGTCTTTGTTGATGAAATGAATGGTTTGTTTTAGAATTCTAGGTTCTGTTAAAGAAATTAGGGTTATGTTGAGACATTTTGGGTTCTGTTCTTGGTAAATATTGGAGACATTTTATTTTTTTATAAAAAATTTGGTTGGGTGTTGATGCATTTGGTGGTTTTTACCCCATGAAACTTGATATGATGTAACATTTTGGGTTGTGTAGAAATATTTTTGGTTTGTTTCAAACATGTGGGGGTATCTTACAAACATTTCAATTTGTGCAGAAAACATATAAAAGGTAGTGAAGAGCCAACCACCGCTGGACCTAGTAAAAAAGGCAAGAAAATGATGAATGTGACATTATCACAGACAAAGGTAATATATTCTTTAAATATTTCAAACCATTTTTAAGCATTTTACATAATTTCGAGACATTTTGGAGTTTGTCCTCTCAGTATTGTGTGTGGTCTCGCATTTCGTATAATGTTTTGGCATAATTTCTAGTGTGTTGTCATTCTGTAAAATATTGCTTCACTTATTCCTACTCTTATTCCTAGGGTTTTGTGAAAAGTTCTGAAAACCATTGGCATCAGCTTACAATGTTGTAGCAATTGTAGTCGTGTTGGAACATTTTGCTGAATGATCTAGCATATCTATTACTGTGTGTTTGAAGCATCGATCTGCGACATCCAAATCGAAAGAGAAGATGGTGGAGGCTCAACGTACAGAGTCAAGGGAGCAAAAGAAGAAAAATTATTTAAATTACAAATGTAATTTGAAAGCAGTTCACAAGGTAGCAAGGGACAATTTGGAAGCATTTGTAGTCCAGTTTTTGTTCTCTAGAATGTTGATGAAATGAATGGGTTGTTTTAATAATTTGGGTTGTGTTCCAGAAATTGGGGTTATGTTATGTTGAGACATTTAGTACTTTGTTTATGATTTTTAGGAGTTTTACTTGATTATTACAGTGATGTTATTGGTCAATGAGGCAGACAATTTAGTTTATGTTTTAACATTTAGTGGGGTGTTGATGGATTTTGTGGTTATTAATGACTAAAAATTGATATGTTTTTGATATTTTGAGTTGTGTAGAAATATTTTGTGCAAAACATTTAAAAAAGAGAAGCAGCGGCAGCAAGATAATAAGCTGTACAAAGAGCTAGCTCTAGAAAGAGGGCTAGTGAAGAGACAACAACTGAAGGGCCTAGTAAAAAAAGGCAAAAAATATTAAAGGTGACTGAATCACAGACCAAGGCAAGATGCATTCCTAAACATTTTGTATAATGTTTAAGAATGCATACGAAATGACATAAGGTTCTGTGAAAAAAGATAAAATTTGGGGAAAACAGTAGCATCAGATTTTTGAAATGTCCTCTCATTATTGATTGTGGTCTAGCATTAAGTATAATGTTTTCGCATTATTGGTAGTATCCCGACAATTTGCAAAATGATCTCGCATTGTTGACAGTGTTCTAGCATTGTAAATAATGTGAAAACAATGATCTCGACAATTGCAGAAATTGTTCCTCGAGCATTATGTATAATGTAGCATGCAAGTTACCTAATCTTCATCCATTTCAGAATATATTCGGAAATGTTACACAACGACGGAGTATGTCCGTTTCAAAATCAAAAGTTCTCTCATCAGCGAAGAAGTGTAGGCATTTTAAATTGAATTCTGCTTTGCAATTTAACAAATGTTTGGACACTGCTTAAAATGCTTAGAAAACGTTACACTGATCTGAACATCTTTAATACAAAATTGTGGTGAACATTTTTCAAAATGTTCACACATCCTTTAAAATGTTAATACAAATTGTAAAGTGTTTTTAATAAAACGAGAACCAGTTGCTACTGTTAACATAACTGTACGGAATAGTGTTAACACATCCCGTAAAATGTTTAGACAAACTATAAAATGTTGCTTACAAAACGAGAAGTGGTTGCTAATATTAACAAATCTATACGGAACAACAATGAAAACACCATGAAAATACCCTAAAACCAAGAACAACCTCACCAATGGAGCTTCAAATAAGTAGATCTACAAATCTATATATTTAACTCTCTACAAAACTATGAAAACACCATGAAAACATCTCTCTAAAACCAGATTTGAAGTTTTTTTTAACCTCCATTAAAGAAGATGATGATTGAAGATAAAAGATGATGAAGGTTGCTCAAACGAAGAAGATGATGAAGGTCGCTCAAACGAAAAAGATGATGACTGAAGATGATGATTGAAGATGATGATTGAAGATGATTGAAAATAAAGGAAGATAATGAATGTTCTTGAAGAGGGTTTAGGTTATTGTAGAGAGAGAAATCTGGAAAAAAAATTTAGAGAGAGAAAGAGGTAATGAAGAGGGTTGAAGAATGATAACTGTAGAGAGATGAAGATGATGACTGTAGAGAGATGAAGATGATGATTGAAGAAGATGATGGTCGGTGAGGTTCGGTTTTAATATGGTAGAGAGAGAAAGTGAAAACAGATTATGGAGAGAGAAAGATATTTGATTTCTGGAAGAGAGATATTTTGGAGAGAGAAAGATATGATTTCTTATAAAGGGGAAGAGTTGTTGGATATATATAGGAGGGCAAAAGAGGGATTAGAAGAAAATATTAGGTCTTAGAGATACGAGTTGGGTCCGGATTGAGCATAGGGATGTGTATTTGGGTTTGATTTGAGATATTAGTTGGTTTTCGGGTTTTGGGTGGGTTAATAATCCCTATTGGTTTTTTTTTGTATTTGGGCCCAAAATTTGGGCCTTTCATCAAAAAATTCTTTTTTTTTTGTTGCAAGGATGACACTAGACTTGGAGTCAAATTCTATATTAAACAAGAGCCCGACCTTTTTTCTGTTGCTGTGCAAAAATGTTAATTCGCTAGAGAAGATTCGAGATAAGTGTGAGACCATAGCATGAATATGAGAGAACAAGTTAACGATTTAATTGGTCCTATCAAATTCAATGCCCCCCTATAAGTTTTTAAAATGAATCTTAAAATGAACAATTATGATTCATCAATATCAATAATGAACTTTTAGCTAAATTTTAGGTAGAAAATAGCCTAAAAATATAATCTCCTAGATTAACCCTTGAAGAACCTCCCACAACCATGAATTGAACCCACTAATAAAACATTGATCAAAATGGTTAAGATTTTCAGCAATACAGAATTGAAGTATTATCTCAAAAAGGAAATCTCTAACAAAACAGCGATAATGCAGTTCTTTGGAAATACGCAAAAACTTCCCAAACTTATATGATACCGATCTTGTTCGCCACATCTAACGCATCGTAATCTGGAGTCAATCTCACATATGCCTTCTTTGTTCCGTCAGGCCTGAAATCACAGAATTCCAATAAATTTAGTTTCCAAAGGGATTTCAGATTATGTACATACAAGTAATTTAACTGGTTATGTTACTGGTTGAACAGATCACAAATCATAACCCGAGTATTTGGCAAATGTGGAGTATACCTGATAAGGGTGTTCACTTTCTTGGTCTGGATGTCATACATCTTCTTGACTGCATCCTTAATCTTCTTCTTGTCTGCTCGAATGTCAACAATGAAGACTAGGGTATTGTTATCTTCAATCTTCTTCATTGCAGATTCAGTTGTGAGTGGGTATTTTAGAATCTGATAATGGTCAAGCTTGTTCCTTGGTGGTGCACTAATTCGAGGGTATTTTGGGTTCCTAGCAGTCTTTAGTGTCTTTGGCCTATGGAATGTAACAGATGTTCGGATCTTCTTGACCTTCTTCTTTATTGTTGATGCACCTGATTTCACTGCCTTGGCAGCCTTCAATGCCTGCGCCTTTGGGTCTGTCTTCTTTGTGACGGCAACTGCATAATACATGAGTGAAATAAACTCGAAAATTGAGATCACATTAAAGCACTAAAACTTCTTGTCTTGTTAGATGGAAGTACCCCAAAGGACGAATCTAAAACTACGGCTCTAGTAAATGAAAAAATTGCAAATGTGACATATCAGAAAATTGGCCAAAACACCGCGACACGTTCTCTTTGCTAAAAAGGATCCATCTATTTTTTGACGCTTCAGCCCCGTGTAAGGTTATAGCACGGATTGCTACAGGCTCGCACGGAGTAAGGTGGTTTGCACAAGTTTAGTACATGGTTTGGGATCTCAAACCGAACAAGATATTGGCATGTGTTTTTAACTAAGACCCAAACGAGAACTGGGTCGTCGGCGTAATTTCCTAAATTCACTATGAAGTATGTGCCTAAACATTATAACTCCACTAATTAGTATAAAATAATAAGAAATTCCACAAAACTACAAACAGCACAAGAAGTGAATACAACATTGCAATATTGAAGAAGACAATGTGAAATCATTCACATACTGAAACCCTAATGCAACATAAACATGAAGAGTTCATCACTACAGCCAGACAAAGAATCAAACTACAGAGAACTGTGTATTGTGTAATGAAGCTTGGTCGAGTTAGGCGGAGGATAATCAGGTAGTAAAACTCAATCTTCAGCTCATAATTTATAAAGTTGTAACTAGCAATAATCATTCAGTATACTGTAAACATGTGGTTAGAGAGGTGAGCTAGTGAGAGAAAAAGAGGGGGCAAAGTTGAAGAAGAAGAAGATTACCTTTAGCAGGAGCCATTGCTTACCCAACAAAACTGAACTCTATAAACCTGTCAATCACAAACAAAAACAAGGAGAAAAGTAATGAGCTAATCGGCTAAAACTGATTAAGGATATCAGCCGAAGAATTAATTTAGAGAGAGATAGAGAATAGAGAAGATGGAGGTACCTACCTAGTAGCTGGTAAAATGAGAAGAGCGACGCCTCTACAGATCTACAAATTAGGGTTTCCGGGTTAAGTATTTATACTTTAGAACTATGAATTATGGGAAATTTGCTCAACTGCCCCCATTCAAGGGGCAGTTTGGCCATATGCCCCCAAAGTGAAAAAGTTTGCCCAAATGTCCTCTTTTCAAGTTTTTCAAAATTTTTGTTTTGTTTTTACCCTCGTATATTTCCGTAATAACTTTCACCCAAAACCGAAGCCCTCTTCTTCTTCATACTCCATTGATTTCACACTCAACATGCAAGAGAATGTCCATGAAACATTGTTGAAAGTCTTAATCACTCGAGATTTCCCCCCTCTCTCTCAAGCTAGTTCAAGTATTTTGGTTGTACTCTATTTTCTCTCTTGAGGTACCTAAGGTTTGATCTAAAAGATTTGAGAACCCCTCTCTAGGTCGAAATCTCTCTTATTATTTTCTTCCAATTTGCAACAGATACTTACAGTAAACCTTTCCACAATCTTGTATGTTTTAAGTCTCAATTTTGTGTTGTATGAAAAAATAAAACCTAGGGTGTGAATAGATTTGTTAGTTGTTAGTATTGTTATGAATTTATGATATTTTCTTATATTTAGATTTAGAACTAAACAACTAACATTACTTCATCTCCTTTTTTTTTATTATGAAACTCTAGATTCTCTAGATATTAGTTTTATTATCTTAGATTTACTGATTTGGGTTTATAACTAAGCAAGGAAACAAATAATACTTTAGAATCATCCTCATTTAGATTTAGTACTTAAGAATAAACATGGAAAGGTCGTCAAAATCATCCCCATTTAGATTACTTTTAAGATGGATTTTTTTTGTTTAAATTCAAAGTTTTCTCTTTACAACTTGGTGAGACCATCAATCTCTATGAAGGAAGATTTAGTTACATTCTCTTTCGCTGCCCAGAATTCAAATTAATATGACATTGTAAAGCTAGTGATTTGAAAATAACAAAGTGGAATTTGCAGATTTAATGTGGTGTTAAACTTGTTTGTTTTCCAAGGGTCTATTGTATATTATTTAACACTTTTGTTTTATATTTCTTTCAGATTTAATGTGGTGTTGAACATTTGTCACTTAAACTTGTTAATATGGTCGACGCTTTCTTGTCTGCTTCAGTTGCGGTAATTCATCTTTCCCATTCAACATTTATCTTAATAAAATTCTGAGTTATTCTTATCTTTAAGACTTGATTTCTTTTTCATTTCCAAACGACTCCTATGCGATATACACCTCCATCATCATCAGAGCCTATAAATCCCAGTCATGATCCTCCCCCTATGGAGCAAAGCGATAAAATTAGAGGCACGACCCCATGTCCAACAAATATGACGCAAAGTCAAGGAACCACCGTTCTGGTAAGAGAAAACCTGTTACACCTCCCTTTAGTGTTTGGGATCATTTTACTAAAGTAGGAAATAGAGCTAAGTGTAAATATTTCGGCCAATACTATGCATGTGACTAAAAAAGAAATGGAACGTCTAATTCACATAGTATTCAAGTGTAAGAAGTATCCCGATAGAGAAATAAAGCAAAAAAAAGTTTGTCTTTCGAGAAAGTTAAGGGCGAAGGAGAGAAACTAACTACCACTACTTTTAGTGTAGCAACTTGTCGTAGAGCATTAGCCGGAATGGTTGTGAAACACGAATTGTCATTTAATTGGTACTGAGTCATATTTATAGTACAATACTCATCTCTTCATAATCTTCTCATTTATTTTGCGAAATTTGTGTTTCGTTGGTACTGAGTCATATTTATATTGCAATCTCATCTCTATTTTCGTATTTGTGCTTTAATTTGCACTTTTCATATTTGAATTGGAATATAATGTCTTTTATATTTTTTATATTCTAGCTCGATGTATGTGTAAGAGGAAATAGCGTGGAGAATTGAAATAACGTTCTTAGTATGAGAAGGAAAGGACTTTTAGGAATTGAAGAAGCTACGTTTTGAACTTTTTTTGTTAATTTGACTTTATGCATATCGTATTTTTTTATCTTCCACGAATGTTTGAACCAATTTGAATTGTAGACATAATGGTTTGTGACTAGATACAAATTTTCAGCCTGTTCTAACTTAATTGCAATAGGTTTATAAGTCAAAAATTCGAAATTTTACTTATGGTAAAATGTAAGAGGTGGTTCGGTTATCCAACCAAACCAAACCAAACCAAACCAAACCGTTCATGTATAATTTTACCGAACCAAACCATGAACGTATTGGCTCGGATTGATATTTGCAATAACCGAAACTGTCGGTTCGGCCTATGGATACGCTAAAAATGTCGATTATCCAACCGATGCTCACCCTAATAAAGACCATTTGACATGGTCAGTGACTGGTGACCATGTCTCCTAGTCAGTCAAGACCACAAGAAGGCCAACATTAGGGGTGTACCCGAGCCGAGCCGATGCGAGTAATAAGATGTTCAAGCTCGGTTAGTGTCCTTGATTGTTTGCTTAAGCTCGAGTTCGAGATTGATCGCGTAACTGTTCACTTTCTCCAGATCGACTCGTATATGTTTCAAGAGCTCAAGCTAGCATCGTTTTAAGCTCGTTTATCAAAATCCTTCAATTTGAAACACCTTTCCAATTTATCAAAATATTTCAATGATCATTCGTCACATACAACAATAATGATTAATGATTCATATTCCACTAATCTATTGATGGTTGGTATTGTATGTACAAATTTCAACACAAATACATAATTATGAACTACACTAAAATAGATATTATGTTAAACGAGTTGTTCATGAGTAGCTTGGGATACACTAAAGAATGATCAAACTCGAGTCAAGCTCGAGCAGCTCGTTATATACTCGGCTCGAGTACACCCCTAGCCTAAAGGAGATGTCCTTCGACCAAAGATGCAATGGAGAAATTCGCCGGGTAAGACAATTGATGAAGAAGATCATCAAGTCCGGACGGTTTATGGGTCGTAGTATTAGCTGGAAACCAACTACGATCGTCGAATTACTAAGTACTTCGCGGCTAACTTCGACCGGATCCTAAATCGGGTTACACATAAGAATGTCTATTTGATCGGATGATATGACTAGTGGGATGAGACATATAATCATGGGAGAGTCCCATTAACATGTCTCATAGGCCTAAAAGAAGTTTAGGCAAAGATAACACAAAAGGCCCAAAAGAAGGGTGTTTGGGTCGGGTACCAAAAGAGGTGATTTGGGGACCAAAAGGGCACGACCAAGCTTGGACGTGTGGCCCTATAAGGGTCGGCCAGATCTGTCCAAGATGGGTTTGTTTTGACCGGCCAATAATAAGGAATTATGAAAATAGAAACTATTTTCGATTATTTCCTTAATCTTATTCAAAAGGGACATTTTAGAGACCAAATTAGGGTTAGATTCTAACTAGGATTCTATATAATGTCTCTTAGGGACTTGAATAAGGTGCAGAACTTTCTCAAGGAGCTTTCTTACTCTACAACTAAGTAGAGAAAGAAAGAGAGGTAATTCCCAAGCTATCTAACTAGTCTTAAAGAAGAAGTGTTCTTCCAATCAAACCACCATTGGTGTTCTAGCTAGGAACAAGGTGGGAAATCAAATTGATCATTCGGGTATCTTGAGTAGAGGAGTAACACTAGGATCTTGGTCTTCACATTCGATTGGAAAAGTTCAAGAGAAAATTTAGCGATTAAGGTAATCTCTAGACTCTTAGTTAATTATTAGTTTATGCATGTGATCCTAGAAATACTAGTGTTAACCATTAGATGTCTGAGATTCCGCTTAAAACACTACAAACATAGCCAACATCACACAACAAACAGGAAGTGAAGATCACTTCTTATTTCTGTATATAGTCCAAATCAAAAAGACTAAAAAGAAAAAAAGTTTGGGAGGGATTACTTAAATCTTCCTTCCCCAACTCATACACATGCAGTGGCGAAGTTAGAAATTTTTCTCGGCGTAAACACATTTCTAAGGTGGTTAATGAAAAAAAAATTAAGCGCGCAAACAAATAATTTTGATTGATTATAAAATCCAAAAACAAATATACATCTATAATTATCCTTGCCGATTTATCACTTTTCGAAGTCGATGCATAAAGTCTTCGTTATCAATAGTACCAACTCTTTCAAATCGATAAAAAACTGAAACAAAATGAAATTAAAAAAAACTTAGTAATATTATTAGCTAATATTTTGCATAATTGTGATTACTTGAAACCCTAATATATAAAAAAAATTAAATTGATACAATTAAAATTTATAGAAAGGGAAAGAAAAAAAACATAATTTTAGTTTTTAAATTAAGAACATCTCAACCAGTGGATTGAAATCGAGTACAAAAAAGAATAATCTCCAAAAATTTACGTTTAATAAGTTGCCGCACCCCAAAGAGAGAAAGAAATATTACCAGCACACATAAAATTAAAGAAACTTTGATACTTAATTAATGAGGTTAAAATGCTAAGTAGTGGGCTGGATTAGAATCGAATTTGGGCTTAGGAAACTTACAATTGAAAGAGCATGAGTTTGAAGAGTTGTAATTAACTGGAATGTGGGTTCCCTAAGTGACAAACTATTATATGGGCACTCCTTTTATAACACTCATCAATTATATATAATAGGGGTGCGTGCCCCCACGTGTCTCTATGTGGATTCGCCCCTGTACACATGTACCTCACGACTCTTATAATTTTCCACGTTAGCGTACTTGGTGTCTGAGAAAAAGAAACTAGAAAATAGATGCATTACCCCTACTTGCTTAAATTTTTTTTTTACTCTCACCAACTATTTAGTCTCACGTCGTTGTTAAAGATAAAGAAGAAAATGGAGAGGTTTATTACCTCTTCCATTGCTTCACAAAATAAGGTTCTTCAAAGGTCAAATTTTTTACTCTCACCAACTATTTAGTCTCACACCGCTGGTGTTAAAGATAA
>BEHA01000348.1:174722-221221 GCA_002897215.1 Eschscholzia californica subsp. californica | reverse complement strand
GACATCTCTCTTTGCTTCACAAAGCAAGACTCTTCAAGCGCCAAAAAAATTATAAGACTTGATATGTCAATCTGTGTAGTGAATTAAGACACAATCGTAAGTTGTGTAGAAGAATGAACATGTTCTCACAATTCGCAAAACTTTGCCTAAATAATAATGCAAATCTTTTATATATTATGATGCGTTACTCCAATATAACTATGTGTTGAAGTAAATGTTATTACTCGTTGTAAATAATTTTGTAATAATTTAAGATTTTTCATCTATCTAAAATGTAACTTACCCACTTGAATGAATGTTTATTATCTTTTAACATTGGTTTCATTTTATAATAATTTGCATTAAAAGTGTACGTCTGAGTTCACTTCAACCATACCTTAGGTGTAGCCACTAATTTGGATTAAAAGTGCACGTCTTGAAATGCGTTTGTTGTCTCTAGGCATTCGAATATATCGTATCCAACCTCGCCTCAAGAAGGGCATGGTGTTCCAGCCGTATCCTGGATCAATGCATAATTTCAACATATTAGTATACGCAAAAAATATATTTTATGAAAATTGAGCAAATATTTACAATTAAATAACGATCAATAGCTTTTAAAGTCTAGTCAAACCTATTGGGAGCCTTATTGTTGCAAAGAAGAAAAATCTTTTCTAACTCCGTCGACATACATTAAAGACAAATAACCACAACAACCACCATTCGGATAACCTCACATGTTCCATCCGCACTCAGTAATGTAATGACCAGAGCGATTACACACTGAACAAAAAGATGTGGTTGAAGAAGACATGGTTTGAAACTATGTAAGTGAATTACATGATGAATCTATTTATATGAAAAATTGACAGTAT
Source organism: Eschscholzia californica subsp. californica (assembly GCA_002897215.1). NCBI lineage: Eukaryota > Viridiplantae > Streptophyta > Magnoliopsida > Ranunculales > Papaveraceae > Eschscholzia > Eschscholzia californica. Next base: position 220,367 of record BEHA01000348.1, on the reverse strand, counting down.
ATGACAACTAAGTTGATGGGACAATACAAACTGTATTAAATTATATCGTCACAACCTTATTTAGTAGATAACAAATTACATAATATTTTAAGTTTTCCAAATCGTCTTGATAAGACAACATACAGATAAACATATATATATATATATATATATATATATATATGACTGATAAAACAACACATACGTATGCATATATGTGTCTGAAACTTTGTATATCTTACAAATAAAATATTGATAACGCATTCAGAGATAATAGGGCGTCAGCGGCGGCCATTGCAAGAAACCACCATGGAGTCAATATTAGCGAGAAATCGACGACATTTGCATCTGAGTCTCCCCTTCCTAGTGAGAGGGAAGGCTTTGGTCTTGGTTTTGAACTGGCGAAAGAATTAGGACTCCAAGCCTTTATCATTGAAGGGGACATCAAAACCCTAGTAGACCTCTTATCAGACAACCACCAGATCGCCCCATGGCGCATCCAAGGAGAAATAGAATTAACTGTCAGGACAGTAACTAAACATGTAACTTACTTCTATATGCCCCGAAATTTCGACTCCACCACCCACAATCTCGCGACATTATCATTTTCCCCATGAATTTGGATCTTTGGCAAAAGAGAAAAAAGTCAAGAGAGAAATCTATAGCTTCATCCTGATGAGTTTCATGACTCAAAGATTCTACCACATTCAATCATTGAACCATGTCTGGAGAAGCTAATGGATCTGTTAGATTTGCGACTAGAGTTGAAAAGCCTATATAGGAGAGGTCTAGATTTATGTCACTTCATGAGGGACTTTTGCGCCCTGAATTTAAGCTTTGCTGACCTTATTCAAGTAGGTGGGACTGCAACCAATGGAAGGTATAGGGTTAAAATGGTACGCGGAATAGAATAATCAAGGTGAGGCCGAGACGGTCGGATGCGGTTTTAGGTGTTGTCGAACATAACTACATCAGTCATGATATTGAAGAGGGGAGTCAAGAAAACGACCAAATTAAGGGCGTAGGTGTAGAATCATACCTATGAACCAGATTATCTAAATCTGAAGTTGAATTATTGAATGCATGTCTTAATTTAGTTAAAGCAAAAGCGGATAACAAAGACGGTTATCAGGTGTTCTTCAATAACTTTCTCCGACTCAAGTGTAATAAGGATATGGAGCAGTTCTAGTTTGATTTTAAAGCCCTCATTTAGAAATAAGTGAATTGGACTTTCGAAAGAAAAATCTAGTCTTCTAAGTTTACTTCTCGTGTCCTTGAAGATGGCTTTGTGGGTGGTGATTGTTGGAGTTAGCGCTACCCAAATCTCTCTCATCGCCTTAGTCATCTACTTCCTACACACGAAGCAAGATTCAATTCTTACTTTTATGAGTTTCATTATGACTATTAAATCTATTTCTACTTATTGGAGTAAGGTTATGGGTTTAGTTTGACCATAACTAACTAGAGATGTGTTAGTAGATGAATTACTCATTTGTTAAACATCACCGCATTAGATCTTTGTTGACCTTATTCAAGTAGGTGGGACTGCAACAATTGGAAGGTATAGGGTTAAAATGGTACGCGGAATAGAATAATCAAGGTGAGGCTGAGACGGTCGGATGCGGGTTTAGGTGTTGTCGAACATAATTACATCAGTCATGGTATTGAAGAAGGGAGTCAGAAAAATGATCAAATTAAGGGCGTAGGTGTAGAATCATACCTATGAACCAGATAATCTCAATCTGAAGTTAAATCTATTAAATCTATTTATGCTTATTGGAGTAAGGTTATGGGTTTAGTTTGACTATAACTAACTAGAGATGTGTTAGTAGATGAATTACTCATTTGTTAAACATCACCGCATTAGATCTTTGTTGACCTTATTCAAGTAGGTGGGACTGCAACCAATGGAAGGTATAGGGTTAAAATGGTACGCAGAATAAAATAATCAAGGTGAGGCCGACACGGTCGGATGCGGGTTTAGGTGTTGTCGAACATAACTACATCAGTCATGGTATTGAAGAAGGGAGTCAGGAAAATGATCAAATTAAGGGCGTAGGTGTAGAATCATACCTATGAACCAGATTATCTCAATTTGAAGTTAAATTATTGAATGCAAGTCTTAATTTAGTTAAAGAAAAATGGGTAACATGGATGGTTATCGGGTGCTCTTCGATAACTTTCTCCGACTCAAGTATAATGAGGATATGGAGAAGTTTTAGTTTGATTTTAAAACCCTTCATTTGGAAATAAGTGAATTGAGACTTTCGAAAGAAAAATCTAGTCTTCTAAGTTTACTTCTCATGTCCTTAAAGATGGCTTTATGGGTGGTGATTGTTGGAGTTAGCGCTACCCAAATCTCTCTCATCACCTTAGTCATCTACTTCCTACGCACGAAGCAAGATTCAATTCTTACTTTTATAAGTTTCATTAGGACTATTAAATCTATTTATACTTACTGGAGGAAGGTTATTGGTTTAGTTTGACCATAACTAACTAGAAATGTGTCAGTAGATGAATTACTCATTTGCTAAACATCATCGTATTAGATCTTTGCTGACCTTATTCAAGTAGGTGGGACTGCAACCAATGGAAGGTATAGAGTTAAAATGGTACGCGGAATAGAATAATCAAGGTGAGGCAGAGACGGTCGGATGCGATTTAAGGTGTTGTCGAACATAACTACATCAGTCATGGTATTGAAGAGGGGAGTCAGGAAAACGATCAAATTAAGGGCGTAGGTGTAGAATCATACATATGAACCAGATTATCTCAATCTGAAATTGAATTATTGAATGTAGGTCTTAATTTAGTTATAGCAAAAGCAGGTAACAAGGACGGTTATCGGGTGTTCTTCAATAACTTTCTCCGACTCAAGTATAATGAGGATATGGAGAAGTTCTAGTTTGATTTTAAAGCCCTTCATTTGGAAATATGTGAATTAAGACTTTCGAAAGAAAAACCTAGTCTTCTAAGTTTACTTCTCCTGTCCTTGAAGATGGCTTTATGGGTGGTGATTGTTAGAGTTAGCGCTACCCAAATCTCTCTCATCACCTTAGTCATCTACTTCCTACAAACGAAGCTAGATTCAATTCTTACTTTTATGAGTTTCATTAGGACTATTAAATCTATTTATGCTTATTGGAGGAAGGTTATAGGTTTAGTTTGACCGTAACTAACTAGAGATGTGTCAGTAGATGAATTACTCATTTGTTAAACATCACCGTATTAGATCTTTTGTTAAACCTCATCTACTTTTTGTTAAACAAATGTACTATTGTTTTTTGTATACTATTCTATCGTCTTGTATCTTTCAACAATGATAATTTCTTTTTAAAACTAATCAGAGATAAAAATTTAATTTTTAAAATTTAATTTTTAAATAAGAAATCATTTAAAAAAATAGATTGTTCGTACTCTGTTTTAAATTCCAGATACGAATTGTATTTCAAATATTAAAATAATAAACGAGGATAAAAAACATAAACTATTTTAATTAGAATGGAGACGAGTGATCTCTTTCTTTAAGACAATAATTCGCCCTGAGTATTGCACCAGTTTATTGTACCAAAAGTATAGGCAATTTGTCTCTCAGGTTACAACGGATTACTTTTTCGGATCAGAGGTACTTTGATATGAAAATCTTTCGAACGTCAGTAAGTATTGAAGATCTCTTTCCTTAAGACAATAACTCACCCGCTGTGTTATTTTCTTAAAACCTATATACTTCAACAACACAGTGGGTGAGTTATTGTCTTAAGGAAAGAGATCTTCAATACTTACTGACGTTCGAAAGATTTTCAGATCAAAGTACCTCTGATCTGAATGTTGTTGAAATATGACCAAACGACCCACTTCGTGTTGTTCGACGACTAGCATGTAAAGAATCCTAGATAGTAATTTTTCTGAACCATGTCAACACAATAAGAACTCGATGAATTTTATTGGCGTTGACAGACATATATATTGTTTCAACTTCTTTCTTTGACTTTGGTGTTGCACCGCTCACGTATTTCACATGCATGTCTCAATCCTTTAAAGAGTGTTTTTAAACTATTTCCTTTTATGTGTGCCGATGGAAATTGCTATAGGTTCATATACTTAGTTTCATATACATTTAACACAATAACTTATGACATGAAAATAAAATACACTGGGCAAGATAAATGTGTAATAAAACTTATCGATCATATGCAATCTCTAGTGGTCCAATTCAACCTGTATTTATCATGGTCGCGATCCCTGCGGTTTCTGAAACGATAGACAACGACAGTTGTATACTGAAATACACAGATAATATAAATAAGCTCCTCTAGACTACCAATATGTTTAACATTTCTAAAAACAAATTAAATATTTTGAAAGACAAAAATCGTCATTTAACCATTGTCCCTTCATTCACAACGCACATAACAGTTTAACCTCGAATATATTATTACCAATATTAACTTGTACTCTTGACCTACATAATCAAAAAAATTATATTACACAATATACGGTAAGTAATACTCACTATGAAGTGTAGTTTCACTTACACTTACACTTTCACGATATCCAAACATGCACGTCATGGCGGTACATGTCTGGATATCATGAAATTGATTGATCTGTCCGTACGTCTTTTGACCCTATACAATGGGATTCTTCAGTAAGCATCTCCCTTTCATGTTAACGCAAGTCAGATAACTCGTATTGTTGAAGTACCTTGTCAACAACTTCAACCTTAGAGTTTCGAAATACATTTTTGTCGTCGTCTGAAACTTCAAATTCCTCATGAGTAAATACTCTCAAATATATTCTCTCACACCTTAATTTTGAGGAAAAATCAATTTAAACGTTCGAAAACAAAATATACCATAAACGCGTTTTCAATTGCCTCTCTACTAGACACATGCCCCGTCCCAACGGTATAGACTTCATCGTTTTCCTCCTAAACCACTCCCAATTTAATCATACAATTATAATTTCATAGGAAATACATGATGAACATGTCACCACTAAGTTAATCAGCCATTTACCTCCATCAAGCGGTCTTTTTGCATCGCCGATGGAGATTGCCCCATCTCTTGGGACTCATCCACCTTCTGTGCGGTAAAGACTTGATTGTTTTTCTCATAAGCACACTCAATTCAATTAAACAACTACAATTTCATCCTTATATGTATCGAAAAAGTCACCACAAAGTTAATTAATCGTTTACCTTTGATAGGCCTAAAAATAGGTCTATTCCCGCAAGTATACGGGGTCAAGTTATAATATTTATAATAAGATCAAGTATCGTCCCAAGAGATAGGTAGGTAACTTCGGATATTGATTGCGGGTTTAACCCAATAATCAAGATGTCAATAGCTAACTTAGATTAACACACACACACCCCACTTCATAGAATTGATGATTGATTTGGAAACTACTATGAAAAAAAGAAAGCAATAATAATAGACTAATAAGAATGAAATCAAGATGAGAAGAAGAATCTAGGATTTTCGATTTCACCACATAAATGGACTACTTAAAACATGCATTAATTAACAAATCCCTTTCTCATGTATAACTCAAAATCTAACATAATAAACTATTTAGATTTCGGAATATATTCTTTAATAACACAATTCAAAATCAAGAATGTATGATTGACTACCATATAAAACTAATTTCCTACACTATCATTCAAGATCTAAAAGGCATATCTCATCTAATAAATCAATAAAAGCATGAAATATCTAATTATAATACATGAATGATAATAAGGTTATAGAATCAACATGAAATGACAATCAATAGGCATTGAAGCTCAAAATAAGGATTCATTGATTTATAACATATCTCAAAATAAGCCCAAATATGGGTTTCCTCTACACCCTAGATACAAAATTTAGCTACTCATGGAATCTAAAATAATATTCATTGAATTCATAAAATAAATGGAATTACAAAAGATTAATGGAAAGAAATCACCAAGAATGTTCCCAATCCATATTCCCATGTATCTCCATTTTGATGTCCAATTTAAGCTCCAAGTATCTCAAGAATATTGCTCAAAACTCCAAATAATAGCTTATTAGAAGATAAAAGAAGAGAAATTTAGAAGAGAGATAGAAGAAGAAGAGATTTTAGAGAAGAAGGTATGGAGAAATTAGAAGGTTAGAAGAAGAAATTAGAGGAGAAAGTAAATCTAGAGAAAAGATGAAGGTGGTAGAGAAAATAGAAGAAGATGGGTTTTTAGGGTTAGAAGATAGAAGGAGAAGTGGCTTAGAAATTAGATAAGGAAGCCTTTGAGAGGGTTTTCAAGTCTAGGTTTTAATGGAGGAGAAAGGTGCTACTTATAGATGGGTTAGGGTTTTGGTTGGGTTAAATGGTAAAAAGAATTAAAAGGAAGGGTTACTTTTGGAATTTAATGGGTTAAAAGGACAAAACCAGGTGGCTAGGGTTTTAAAGTGGGAATTCGGGTGATTTGGTGTACCCGGTTACAAGATAAAAGGGTGAGATGATTCAGCAGCCGTCGGATCAAAGGACGCGCGGATCTGGAGGGACACTAGAGTGACACGCATCCGGGAGCACGATTTTTAAACTATTTCTGGCACACGGAATAAGTTATAAAGGGTTGGAAGTTCAGCATCCGTTAGATCTTGAAAACGCGGTAACGAGAGGCTGAGATTAAAAGGTGGGATTGGGTGCACGGAATTAAGTTACAACGGGTTACACGGGAATGGAATAAAGGACGGACGCACATCAGCCGTAGATCTTGAAAACGCGGAAGGAGACGGTCGAGATTAAAACGTGGCCACGGGACTACCGGATTAAGCCTTGCGATATACCAGATCATGCTCATAGGGTCCATTTCGTTGCTAAGCAGAAACACGGGAATTGGATACACCGGTCCTTAGAGCGCGCCACGTGTCCCACCGAATCCCGCGTACCCGAATGTCCACCGAATGTGTCCCACCTAGTCAACAACATTTGACTAAACTTTGACTTTGCATATTTCACTCATCCGAACTCCGATTTGACTTCCGTTTTCTCCTACGGGCTCGTCTCGACCTCTACTTTTCAACCACGCACTAACCTTGGCCAAATTACCAGAATGTACTTGACTCCAAATGACCAAAATACCCTTCATGCATCTTTTCCTCGTTTTTAACCGTTTTTTCACACCTAACTCTCCAAAAGACACCTAATCAAGAAAACCAACCATTTTATTATAATAAAGACTCGAAACTGACTAACTAGACTAAATTAAATGACTCAGATGGGACATTTTCATGACCCATCAACCTTCATTATGTGGTCGGTTTGCATCGCACGCGAAGATTGTTTTATCTCTTCATCTTGCATCATAGACGGAGGTCGTCCCATCTGTTCACCCATACTCACTTTAGACATGTAAAAAGACAATTTACTTTTGAGTTCTTTTATTCTCTCATCTTTGTTACGAAGTACCTCTCTAACCTGAGTTATAACCCCATTAAGCGTATCTATTTTCTGTTGAGATTCATCCTCAACTTCTTCACCTAACTCAAACTCGTCGGGTGAATATTATTCATATATTTTCTATGGTCCAATATGGGACTAGGTCAGACAAACCAGAGTTAACTTTGACATGAAGTGCAATTGCGCATTTGACTTTCCACCATAGGTACAATATTATCTTTTGCCAAATGGGTTATAGATAACAAACACAAATACATTTAGATACAATTCAGAAAAGTACGTAAAAATGTATATGTATATAGTCTTAAATTATATTATTATTCAAATATTAAAATTCTTGCATTCTTATGCTATTAAGGATAAAAATTGACAAAAATAAATAAATTTTCTTCAAGTTAAATTGAACGGATACAATTAGAGATTTGGACTGGGATGTTATCCGAGTTCCAAATGCCTGCCAAATTTGTTTGGAGTGTACAAGCTGCCAATTCATGGACATCAAAATTACTATGCCTTAAGCAAAAGATAAATTAAATGGGATGAAATGTAGATTGTCGATGATGAATCCCCGAGAGTAAATTATAGATTCTCCAGGGATCTAGGACCCAGATTGATGATGCATAAAATGTCTAGACGTTGACTAACGTCTGAAGAGTCAAGATCAGACCTGAAGTCCATTGGGTCAGCCGGGCTTAAGGTAGCAGGACAGTTGAATCCTTGACGATCTACTACATACTCCCCTAACTGGGAGGTTGGCTAGAGGAAACCTGCTCTGTAAACACCCTCAGCATGTACGAATCAGCCCTGGGATTTCTAAAGGAATGAGGGGGGGTCCACGTAGGTTCGGTCGATGCCTTACGCCCAGAACTAGGGAGGCAAAAGCGCACTAGCAACCTAGCGACTTAATCCCGAAATATCTTCAGAGACCTCAGTCGGTTACAAATCTCGAAGTGTTTAAGCAAGTTTGGACTTCACGCGTCTAAGGGATGAAACTTCTCCTAGAAGATCTATCACAACGACTGGATATCTATGGAAGATCCTTGAACTTAGGAATTTTCATCTATCCTGGATACAAGATAAACACAAAGGGAAAACTTCCCTCCACGGCAATCACCGCCGCCTCTTAAGCCTATAAACGGTCCCCCACATCGTCATTCACAGCACACGATCTCTATACCCTAGAAGATCATCATTAACTCGGAGTTCCCACAACTCGCCCCAAAAAGATCGATCAATACTTATTCTTTTACTGCAAAGAGCACCCTGACTGTCTTGAGCGTCGGAGCGGTTTTCGATCCCTTTGCTGGTTTTCCTCCTCGGGAATCGACGAACTGGAGCTGGAGCAAGGAGCGAGGAAGTAGAAAACCAGAACTGGAAGCATGACACTCAGTGGAATCTCACCTAACATAACAGAATACACAATCATAACGGAGCCTGTCATGCATCAACTCCCTGTTTTATGCTGATATAAAGGAAGACCATTTTTTAACATCAACACAGATGATGTAATATTTTCATTGAGAGCTTTTGTGTTATTCTCAATGATGGTTTGTTGAAAACCTATTCGGATTGATAACTTCATTCCCAGTAAAAATATCAAGGCTTCAATTTCGATTGGATCTTGACAGAAGACTAATTTAGATTCACCCCTTAAGAAAATATCGACATGATTCTTTGCTAATGCCAACAACTTGATCTAGTTGATAGGAAGGCTCCATCCACATTTATCTTTACAAATGGTTCTATCAACGGTACCCAGGGACAAACTCTTGTAATTGATCTATCACTTGGAGAATTAACCGGATGATGTGAGCTCATATATGATTCTCGTTCTTTCTGTATCAAGATAATAACATTTTCTATGTTGAATGTGGTTGAGTCAAAGGTTACCAGGTTTCGTTCTTTCTAAAAGTTCCATAAGATTTGTATGGGCAAATATTCATCCAACGAGGTGCATGCAAAATAAGGGGAAACTGCTTCGTAAGGATAAAATCCCGAGGTCCGATCACAAGGCCCGATAATGACCCAAGTCGCTAGTCTGGTCGTCGAATCCATACCCGCTTGATATTAAGCATACCCGACACGTGTCACACGATAGCCACCCACGAGTACTAAGTTATCCTACGGCTAGAGGTTTATTGCGCGATCCATAGCCGCGCTGGGGACAAATATTTCGTATCTTTTACTTAAAGACAAACGTTACCGACCAGTAGCTTATTGCACATGCGGTAACATCCCGACCGTCCCTGAAGATATCTTGACACTCATCCGATGGTCAATCCATCAAATCCCTTATCCCTTGATCTCCTCCCACGAGTAACAGTCACAGAATAAATACGACTATTACCATCTGGCCGTCATAAAGGAGACCTTCTCTGACACTATAAATGGGAGAGGCAACACACAGATCAAGGCATCCAATACTCGGCAATAACAGTCTAGCCTACTTCACCTTCTCTCTATTCACTTACTCTCTGATAGTCATCTCGTAAAAGCTTCCCACTCCCCCAAAGTCTCTGACTTATTGTCTTAGAAGTTGGGAGATAAGAGTTTGGTAGTCTCAAATCTAGCAGTAACTAGCTAGTTGAATCAACACCATCCTTATATGACCACCACCTTACTGCATCATATAGCTCTCGGGTCTAATCCATCTCTCATCTAGCAGTAACTAGCTAGTCGTATTAAAACCATCCTTATACGACCACCACCTTACTGCATCATATAGCTCTCGGGTCTAATCCATCTCTCGTCCAGCAGTAACGAGCTAGTCGTATCAACACCATCCTTATAGGACCAGAACCTTACTGCGTGATCTAATTACGACCAGAAGCTTATTGCAACCCCCACTTACGACTAGGAGGTTATCGCCACGATACCATTGTCGTCACCCTCTTCACTCTTATTACTTTCGAGTACCCAATAAGTATATCGTTCCCGTAGAGATCTGTTCCGACAACTCTACGAGCCGAGTCACCTGAGTACTCCGACGACGTTACCTCTCTATCGCTCATTTTGACTTTCTTTATATTTGACCGAGTATCTGACTTGACCGTCAGAGCCCCCTTAGGCCGGCACCATCCCGGTGTCCTAGAGGCTTCACGATCTTTTGTCTCTTTTTATGTGAAGGTTCTTTTTGACACGTAGCCGGTTCCCGCAGCATCCGACCTGACCCGGCAAGACTTATGGCTGTCAACCCGTTGACTGTTGGACTTTATGACCCGTAGACTTTTTACCGTCTACAAGATTATACAAGCTTTGATGAAAGTATTAAAATGATTTGGATAGAAAGTCATTGTTGTAGCTGATCTTTGATTGTTGGGGTACGAGTTATCGAATATGTTTGAATGTCAAAGTTCTGTATGAAGGGAGATTCCATAAGAAGATGATCAAAGGTAGGGGTGGGAATCGGGCGGGCGCGGTCGGGCTCGGGCTACAAAGTGCCGGGCTCGGGCGGATCGGGCTCGGATAAGCCGAGCCCGAGGTAGTGAGCCGGGCGGATCGGGCCGGGCGAATCATAGAATTGAAGTGCCCGTAGCCCGTCCGAGCCCGGCTGCCCGAGCGGGTTCCAACGGGCTCGGGTCGGACGGGCTCGGGTCGGACGGGCTCGGGTTTTTGAGATTTCTTTTTTTTCTTTTTTTTTTTTAGAAGATTTTTTTATTAATTAACCTAAATATTTCTGAAACCCTAGATTCCCACCCCTACCCATCATACAGTACATGTTTACCTTCTTCATCTCTTGATTAAGTTTTAGTGTTTATTAGGTTTTTATGAGTAATGGAATTTGGGGAAGACTTGAATGGCAAGGTCTTTTCAGAACAAGTTTCAGTATGGTTTAAAAAAAACAGAAGACAAAGAACAACAATCAACAAGGACAACAACAAAGGAAAGAGAAGAAGAGAGAGAAAATTTATTCTCATTAAGAAATCATCAAAAACTGGAAGAGGACAACAAAAATCTGAGTCTGGATCCTCAGAGGAATCATCAATATCATCATCAGCTTCATCATCATCATCATCAGACCCATCCCCATCAAGAAGAAAACGAAGAAGAAGAAGAAGAAGATCTAACTCATCAACACCCACATCTTCACCTTCATCAACAAGAACAAGGGTTTCATGGATTTTATCAACTTCATCAACCAACATCACTATATGGTGTTGAATAGATGAGAAGGGGAGAGAGAGTAGAGAGAGGAGGCGGCTAAGAGAGAGAGGCAGAGAGAAAGTTAGGTTAATATTAGGGTTTCTGTTGAAGAAGGGAGGGTTTTTATAATAGATTCAGGCGGGTTGACGCGGGCGGGTTGACGCGGGCGGGTGGCGGACGGACCTAACGGGCTGGGACTCGGAATTGAGGGTCTGTCCGAGTCCCGGCCCAATAAGCCCGAGCCATCGGGCCGGGTATGCCCGGCTCGGGTAGGACTCGGGCTGCGGGTCAAAACGGTCCGGGCCGAACGGGCCGGACCCCGGGTTCTCGGACCGTTTTCCCAGCCCTAATCAAAGGTCACTCTGTCAGTTGATAACAACAGACACAAAATGTTGATGAGATCTGTATGAAGCTTTTTATAGTGTTACTTACTGGTAAGACATTATGAGGTAACTTCCAAATAAAACACCATATCTGTTGTTCTAACTTGTTATTCTTATTTATTTTCCAATCAAAAGAAGGTGTGATGATGATGGACCCTGATTGTCTAATAATTCTTGATGGAAAGGTTTAATTTAGGAGATAACTGACCTGAAGTTGTTAGTTGATAAATCGATCAAGGAGATTTTTTGTTGTTGAAACAATCTTACTTTTGACTCCGCACATTGAATGTCTACAATTGACATATATATTGGACATATATGTATCAATCAAATGTAATGTGAAATAAATAGTAAATGGCTCCACACAAATAACTTTTGAGTTAATTCCTATTTGGCCCCTACTTTGTGACCAGCTTCAAATATGGCCCCCAAATTTCTGTAAATTCAAATATGGCCCCCTATTTTCAGACAAATGTCATAACTACCCCTCCTATTAAAGTATATTCAAAATAAAATAAAATAAAATAACCTAAATTCCACCTCACTTCCCTCTCCACCACTCATCTCTCTCCACGTCACCTCTCTCTCCAACTCACCTTTCTCTCTCCAAGTCAGCACTCTCTTCTCCGATGAAGGTCGCCGGGCGGAAAATTTTCCGGGCGGCAACCTTCAAACTTTAAAAAAAAAATCACTCATCTCTCTCTCTCTCTAAAAATTCCGGCGAAGGGACCCCCTTCGTTGGAATTTTTAGAGAGAGAGATGAGTGAATTTTTTTTTAGTTTGAAGGTCGCCGGCCGGAAAATTTTCCGGCCGGCGACCTTCATCGGAGAAGAGAGTGGTGACTTGGAGAGAGAGAGAGAGGTGACTTGGAGAGAGTGGTGACGTGGAGAGAGATAAGTGGCGGAGAGGGAAGTGAGGTGGAATTTAGGTTTTCTTTTTTATTTTATTTTGAAAATACATTAATATGAGGGGTAGTTATGGCATTTGTGTGAAAATAGGGGGCTATATTTGAATTTATAGAAATTTGGGGACCATATTTAAAGCTGGTCACAAAGTAGGGGGCCAAATAGGAATTAACTCATAACTTTTCTGCAAAATAGAGGTGCCCAAGCCTAAATCAACCAAAACAACCTCTTTGGTCCTCGTTGTAATGAAGGGCCTCATATTTTGAATTTCGTATGCCAGTTTCGAGACTAGTTATTATATTCAAAACAGACTTCTAGCATGATTAAGTCGTAAGTAGTGGTAAAGAGTTTAGATTGTGGGCAAGAGATCACAGGTTTAAATCCACCCGTGAATATTTTGAATTTTATTTTATTTTATTTTATTCTAACAGTATTTATATAGAGCCTAAATTTTAATTCTGTTTTGCCAACAAGTGATAGCTCAGTTGGTAGTGCATGTACTCTTGAATCTTGGAGGTCTCAGGTTAGATTTCAAGCGAAAGTGAAATCTACGGTTTATTGAACTTAAGTTATTAAAGGTAGGTCCATTTCTTTCCTTATGTAAGTTCGACGGTTATCATGTTTGTTACATCTTATTCATGTATTGAGGCCTTTATAACTATTATAGCAGTCTATCTAAAAAAAAAGACTCTGCTTTAGACCTTCTAAATGTTTGGACCCAACATAACCAAAAATATCAATTTTGACAATATGAAAAGGCCAGCGCTTTGGGGAAAGTTAAATAGTTTCCGGGGTGTGAAGACTTGGTCAAAAATTGGTCAAATTTGTTTGACAATTTTATTTGGGGGGAAAGCAAAATAGCTTTTCCACCTCACCTCTCTCTCTCTCTCCACCTCACTTCTCTCTCTCCACCTCATCATCTTCTCCGTCGAAGGTCGCTGGCCGGAAAATTTTCCGGCCGGCGACCTTCAAACATAATTTTTTTTCAAAAAAAACAAAAATCTCTCCTCTCTCTCTCTCTCTAGATCTGGTGAACCAAATCTGGGTCTGTTCGCAGACCTCATGAAGGTCTGCGAACAGACCTCTAATGGCCTGCGAACAGACCTCTAATGGCATGTTCGCAGACCTCCATGAAGGTCTGCGAACAGGCCATTAAAGGTCTGTTCGCAGACCAGATCTGGTGAACCAGATTTGGTGAACCAGATTTGGTGATCTGGTTCACCAGATCTAGAGAGAGAGAGGAGAGAGATTAAAAAAAAAAATATTTTTTTTTTTACGTTGAAGGTCGCCGGCCGGAAAAATTTTCCGGCCGGCGAACGTGTCGGAGAAGACAAATAGAGAGGTGAGGTGGGGAGAAAGAGGTGAGGTGGAGAGAGAGTGAGGTGAGATGGAGTGTTTTTTTTATTTCCCTTTAAAATTTATTTCCCCGGAAAATTTCTAAAATTTTACATATTTCCTTTAAAATTTCATACCCCGGAAACTATTTAGCTTTCCCCAAAGCGCTGGCCTATGGAAAATGAATAAACAAATCTACCCCTGAAGGTATGTACATCTCTTCACATGATTTTTGTGGAGATCTGGGAGTGTAGATCCGGACCACTCATCTTTGTTATTTTTAAGGACGATGTCTTTTTCAGTGGAGAATGTAGCATCTTTTTTGTATCAAATAGTGGGTGACATATTGATTTTATTGTTCACCACATAAACACAAAAAAGGTATAGTCCCCGAGAGGGGAAGGGGCCAATAGGAGTGTCTTGGGTGAAAAAGGAGAAAATTTGATATAAATTGAATGGGCCAAATTAGGTCTCTTTGTCAAGTTACACTGACCCACCATTGAGAAAAGCAAATTTTCACCCACTTAAAAGATGACCACTACGAGTCTACGACGACCAATTACCTCGTATTCTTTAATCCCTATTAATTAAGCTAAACAGGTATTAGTGGATATGAAATGACAAAAGAGTCCCTGACTCATGGAACCCCCTTTTAGCCATTTTCTTGTCTTATTCTCTTAACTGTTGACGTGACCTTTTCTCATTCTGTCCCTTACTTTTTAGGAATTCATCTCGTTTATCTAATGTGCCTGTTTTATAGATTGAATTAGAGTTGAAAATTTGAAGGCTAATTATACATATAATATTTTTAATCTATCCCCAAGAGAGTATTGGTTGACTAATAGGCTCAAAATCACGTCAACTCATTCCTCTTATGACATTTTTTATTTTAAATTCATGTGTCAATGGGTTGATTTTATAATTTAGCGAGGATTCAGTGTTCTAAAATATCAAACAATATATATCTTATAACTAAAATATAGGGGAGATAGAACAATTAAATCAACTACTTTTCTTGAATCAAGACTTGGTACAACTGGGTATTAACTTTCTGAATCGTTCTTTACTTACTATAAAAAGATCAATAAAAGTAAGCAGACGTATATTACCTCAACGTTTGGGATGTAGAACCAACAACATTTTTCACATAAGAATGATTCATAACTTAATACTTGTAAAACTGAAAAAGCAATATAAGGGCAATTTTGTAACTTCAATTAAAATTTGGATCTAATTTTCCTTTTTAAGCAAATGTTAAGTACTGTTTCAATTAATTCGAGTTATCACACGAAAATCAGGGAAATTAATAGAGTAAAGTTAAACGATTCAACTCAGTAAGCAGCGAGTCAAACGCCAGAATATAGGAGGAGTAAAGGCAGGCGCATGGAAATAACGTACGCGTCGCCGAGTTCGCGTGACCTTGTTTCAATGTCATCTCCTTCTTCATCTTCATCTTCACCAAGGTCATCGAATCGGCAAGTTAAGACAATTCCTATTCAACATCCTTCTTCAAATTCCTCATCATCTTCTTCTTCTTCTTCTATTTTGTTTTCAAAATGGAGATTAAAGACGAAAAGTATGACGTTATTAGAATGGATAGAATTTTGTTTTCCTTGTATTCGTTGGATTCGGAGTTACAATTTATCAGCAAATCTTCAATCCGATCTTATGGCTGGTATTACTGTTGGTATTATGCTTGTTCCTCAGGTTCTTTACTCTCTCTCTCTATCTATCTCTAGATGTTCATTTACTTTCTCGATTTGTTAGATATATGAACTATGAAGAAGATTTTGCTCTTCTTATGGTTGAAGAATTCATCAACTCTCTCTTTCTCTCTCTAGGTTATGAAATGATTTTGATTGTGAAAATTTTGTTGTGAATTTTGAAACAGTCAATGTCATATGCAAAGTTAGCAGGGCTTCATCCAATTTATGGACTTTGTAAGTTTTCACACTAATTAATTTCTTATTTCAAGTTTTTTTTTTCTTTGGTTTTGGGTAATGGAAAAGTAATGAAATTGTTATTGGAAATGATCAGATTCTGGATTAATCCCTATATTTGTGTATGCAATATTTGGGTCATCTCGGCAGCTAGCAATTGGTCCAGTAGCATTGGTTTCTCTTTTAGTGTCTAATGTCTTGGGAGGAATTGCTGAATCTGGTGAAGAGTTGTATACTGAGCTCGCGATTTTATTGGCTCTCATGGTTGGCATATTGGAATGTATAATGGGTCTCTTGAGGTACCACCATACTGTCATCTTCAAATTCAATCCTTTTTCTTCTCATAGATTGATTACCTTCATGGATTCTCTTAGGACTACTACTACAATAACTAAAGAAAGTTCTTAACTATTAGTGTCTAGTTTCTTGATTAATGAAATGTAATAGTATTAACTACACATGGCTGGAATATTAGATATTATAGCGAGCACTCCGACCAGGGCTATTTTAATGTATGCATCCAAAATGTCAATACGGACCTAATTCCTCTTGGCCGAATAGAGGGATGTGCAACCACAGATTTTTGTTTCTGCATAGACTAATTCTTGTGAAGAGTATCAGGAGATTTATTGTTGTTATGACAAAGAACCAGCAAACGAGATGGGTTAGATAAGCAAACTAGATGGGTTAGATATTGACCCACATTTAAGGCATTTTCAGCAATTGTTTTATTTTGTGGTTGTCATACTGAGTACCAAGTTACTAAATATTTACATGTCAATATGTGTAGGCTGGGATGGCTTATTCGTTTTATCAGCCACTCTGTCATTTCTGGCTTTACAACTGCTTCAGCCATCATAATTGCCTTGTCTCAAGCCAAATACTTCTTGGGTTACAGCATTGTACGAAGCAGCAAAATTATGCCGCTTGTAGAGAGTATTATTGAGGGAGCCGATAAGGTGTGTGCTTCACATATCAGTGATTGACTGCTTATTTTCCAGTTTCACCAGAATATTGAAAGTTTTATTCGCAAAGGGTGTTCTTCTATCAGACCTTAATTTTTGTTCTCTTTTTGTAGTTTTCTTGGCCACCCTTTGTAATGGGATCTGTCATCCTTATGATTATTCTGGTCATGAAGCACTTGGTAGGATTTCATTACTAACTTTCCGGATATCGTGGTTTTAGTTTCATCTAACGTATGACTGCTTTTCATAAAGACGATTCTTTCTTATTTGGGCTTCATTTTTCTAATGTAATAGGGAAAATCAAAGAAGTACTTGCGGTTTCTACGTGCAGGTGGTCCTCTAACAGCAGTTGTTCTGGGTACTACTTTTGTGAAAATATTTCATCCGGCTTCAATTTCTGTGGTAAGGAAATTTTTGTGTTAAATTTTGAACTATTAAAACTGCATATATATATATATACATATATTTTTTTTATATGACTATTAAACAAAGTATGTAATATTGGCATTAAATAGAATTCGTTCTTTTTGTTTTGTGAATGCACTTCGGGATTGATAACTTAGGTTCCCTTTGAGCTTGATCTTATAAGTAACATCTAAGCTAAATGTTTTTTTTAGGTGGGAGACATACCACAAGGTCTACCTAAGTTTTCAGTTCCTAAAAGTTTTGATCATGCGAAGTCCTTGATTCCCACAGCTATTCTCATAACTGGTGTGGCTATACTGGTAAGCTTGATCTTGTCGTACTCCTTGTTTTTCATCTCGAAGCTTCACTAAATGGTAGAATTACTTTTGGAACGCCAGGAATCTGTGGGAATTGCTAAAGCTTTAGCAGCAAAGAATGGATATGAGTTGGACTCAAATCAAGAGGTATGGTCTGGAAGAATGAGTATGCCGTTTTCGGATTCCTAGAATCCTATGAAATTGAGACAGCTTGATACAATACCCCAAATCACGGAAAATAATATTCTTTTATCTTATTTCTCCACACAGTTATTTGGCCTCGGTGTAGCAAATATATGTGGGTCGTTCTTCTCCGCATACCCTACCACAGGTCAGATTTTTGCCTAGAACTTACCAAGGCCTTGCTGGTTCTTGACACTGACATTAACCATAATTCAGTCACATACATGCGTATATGGTCTCATATATAGAACTAATGCATCTTGAATGTAAATTTTGGTCGTGCAGGATCATTTTCCAGGTCGGCAGTAAATCATGAAAGTGGAGCTAGAACTGGCTTATCAGGAATAACTATGGGAGTCATAATAGCATGTGCTCTTTTGTTCATGACACCATTATTTAGAGAAATTCCCCAAGTATGACATCAATCATAATTTCACCATTATATGACTATATTGAGAAGGTTAGAGTTGAAGAGTAATAGATTGCTTACCAATGAAATTACTTTTCTGTTTTTCAGTGTGCTCTTGCTGCCATAGTGATCTCTGCTGTAATGGGTTTGGTGAGTAATAGAAAAGAATCTAAAGGCTCCAATTGTTTCTAGTTACAAGTTTACAATCTGAAAGATTTCTTATGATATCAAGAACCAAGTTCACTAATATCCGCTCAACTTCCCCCTATTATGCATTTTCCTATCCTCAGTTCCTAACAGTAACAATTTCAGGTGGACTATGACGAAGCTATCTTCTTATGGCGTGTGGACAAGAAAGATTTCCTTCTTTGGGTTATTACTAGTGTCACAACTTTATTCCTTGGTATCGAGATAGGGGTCCTTATCGGGGTAAGTGTTCATAATCTGGTCTCGTTTGGCATATATCTTACTTCGTATCTAAATGTAGGGACTTCAATTTTGTAGGTTGGTGTCTCTCTTGCTTTCGTAATCCATGAATCAGCAAACCCACATATCGGTGAGTGAACTTCTGTAATCATGAGGTTACCAGTTCTTTATAGATTTTACGTAATTTATGTTAATTTTCTTGAACATTAATCTGTTTTGTATGTTAACCTTGTGAATAATGAATGATTTTCATGGCAGCGGTCTTGGGACGTCTTCCTGGGACAACTGTATACAGAAACACAAAACAATATCCAGAAGCATATACATACCACGGAATTGTGATTGTACGAATTGATGCACCTATTTATTTTGCCAATACGAGTTATATAAAAGAGAGGTAGAGAACTGAGCTCTCTAACCTTTAAGAGGCAAATTACAATAATAGAAATCAAATAAGAACTCATTAGTTCTCCTATCACCAGGTTACAGGAATATGAAGTCCACGTTGATGGGTCAACCAAGCGCGGACCAGAGGTTGAAAGAATTCATTTTGTGATTCTTGAGATGGCGCGTAAGTCTTAACTCACCCCTGACATAACAAAATTATTACATTCCTCAACCAACAACCACATTTTGGAATTCCTTTCTATTGAAGAAAATCTAGACATTTATGTACTTACTTTCTTTTCCTAACTTAAATCATTTTATATTTGCACACAATTGATCGAACCGGATCGAGGATGGAAGAAAATTCTCAAGTTAGTTTTATTAACTTTAGGTTTTAAATCAAGAATGTCTTCCTAGATTACGTTATTGCATAAAGAGATGTCTTGGTTGGGCTAATAGACTGGCAGTCTTCTCTTTTTCTGGTCTGCAAAAACATTTGTACTCTTTGTAGGCCACATTTTCCTTAGACTACGCTGAATTTATCCTTCTCGGTTTTAATCGGAATCAAAATGTTTTCTTATTCTTGATGCAGCTGTCACATATGTCGACTCTAGCGCCATTCAAGCTCTGAGAGATTTGCATCAAGAGTACAAATCACGGGACATTCAGGTAAATAATATGTTATTTTGATTGGTGAAGTGTTTAAAAAAGAAGATTCCTAGTTCTTGCACCTATTATGATTTGACTTCAGCAGCTCCTATGGTTCTTCCACAGATGGCAATCTCCAACCCAAATCGAGGAGTACTAAAAGCTCTTGCGAAATCTGGCGTATTTGAACAGATTGGGAAAGAGTGGTTCTTCGTCAGAATTCATGACGCTCTTCAAGTATGTCTTCAGCACGTACAGAGCTTAAATGTATCACCGAGAGTGTTGGATTCGATATCAGAGAAGAGACCATATTTCAGCCAAAGGCAAAACCAACAAGTAGAATGGTCTATATCAGAATTGGAGTCTCAAACGGAAGATACATCGAACAGGACACCTAAAAAGCAGCAAATAAGTATATTCGGAAGGCAACAGATAACCGATGAAAAAAACCCTCAAACAGAGCCATTGTTACCTCGAAAGGACTAAGTTAACGCTTCCACTTGCTTCACCCTCTATCTATGATGTGCTATTGCTTCATTTCCTAGAGTTGTTTCGGGTTTTTCTTTTATGTTTGATTATTTTGTACCTATATATTTTTTTGATCGCTGGGGGTGCTCATAGGCTCATTAACTTCTCTTTGAGTCCGATCAGGGGGGAGCTGAGGATACCTCTCGTCCGTTACACTTGTCTGATCATCTACATAATGTAACGTCTGTAAATTGTTTGGGGAGAGTTTCTTCCTTTGTAAACATGTCTTTATAATGATATAATCGTTCTTGAACTATTTTGGCTTCTTTGTAATTTTCTTTGGGAAGGAAAACAAACGGAGAGAAAGCGAGATTTTAGAGAGTTTATACAGATGGAGAGGTACTCAAGTTTTACACTTTTACTCGTGTAAGTTGACGTAGTCCCTGTTCAACCATCGCTAAAATCTGCATACTTGGTAGAATTCTTAGAGCATCTCCAATCATATATTCAAACTCCAAAACTTAAAGTGTCACTTAAGATTTTCTTTTAGATATTTTGTTAAAAAAACCTTCTCCAATGAGACACTATATTTGACACTCCATGATAATATGGTAGCATTTATTATAGACACTTTCAAGAGAGACTCTAAAATTAGAACGTATTTTTTTTGTTAAAAGCTTATGCTTTGTGACTATTTTTTTCCTATTCAAGTCGAGAGTAACATGTGTATTAGGTAAAATAATTTTAGAGATCTCCGTAAAAATTTAGAGTATCTCTATCAGGGATAATTAGGCTCTAGGATCCCATTGGAGATTAAGCAATTTGAATATTTTTCAGATAAGCCTGCAATCAGCAGCATGCCTCTTTTTGATGAAGGTGAAAAGCTCCAGCCTCCATGTATGAATTAAAACCAAAAAACCGAAGAGAGAAGACGACAAAAGACCAACACTCTTGGGTCCTACAAGGGGAAAATATATCAATGTTTTCATGCATGAGAGAAGGCAGACGACGATAATTTACTTAGAAATGTAATGTCTCCATAGATAGATATTTTGCAAGTAACATAACACCATTTATTGTTATCATAGATAAGTTGTATAACAAAGATGAGAAACAAGGTACCCTCATAATAGTAACTGTGACACAACCATAGCAAGACTCAGAAACTAACTAACGGCGATCTTCATGGGTTGACCTTGGGCTCCCATCCAGCAATTACATACTTCTTTTCAGCTTGAGTCTTGATGAAGGACTCCCGAGCAAAAAGCAACTGTGTAAAATCAGGAAACATAATGCTATTAGTAGATAAAACATGAAAGCAAGATAGAAAACATATAATGCAGAGTTTGATTAACATCAGAAACCGAGTAAAATTTAAACAGCCAATGCATCATCTGCATAAAGTCTATTTCATTATAGACCGATTCATATAATGAAGATGAGTTTCTGAATAGGTTACACATGTTTATCATCTTTTTGCATTTCAACATGTCCATATCGATGTTACCATTATATGTAAACAAAAAAAGATTAACAACAAACGATTTTTATACTAAGAACAATCTCAAAGGGTAGACTGAACAAGATCAATTTTGTGAGCTATTTACATCTTTTCATATTTTACAATAGTTATGATCAGAACCATATTCGGATCATTAAAATTAAAGGAGAAAAGAAAGAACACGAACGAATTACCACTATTATACTAAGTCACTCAAACTTATGACTCAACCCCTTGTCCTTTTCCCCTTCATTTAAAGTTAGCAACAAATATTACGACTTGGAAGTCATTACATGACTCCCCACTATGACCAATGAAACTATACCAAACACAAGATGTCACATAACATCGTAGAGTTAGCTTACGAACAAAATCGTTTTGAACTAATCAACAAGAGAATGCATTCAAAAAACACGAGAATTTGTTATAAACATCTAAAAACCTACAAAGCGAGTTCTTTTATAGTTCATCTCTAACTAGACAAAATGACTCGATTTATCGTATGTCACTACAACGAAACAACTCTTGATCAACAACATATGCAACAACCACAATATATTCCATTGAAAACAGTTCATCACACACCTTTGTGTAGTTCTTGACATGAGCCAAGTTTTCGGGAATACTCCAACTCTTGAAGTGACCAAGAGCAACCTCAAGATGGTATAGTTTAGGTGCCAAACTCAAATCAACAGCTGAAATCTTGTCTCCATTAACATAAGGACCCTGCAAATCAATAAAGAAACACAATATGTGTTAGTGGTAATTCAATATGGAGGAAATGAAATCTCACAAAATGTGAGTAGAGAAACACAAACATGAGCTTTGAGGTGATCATCCAGGGCAGCCAATTCGGCGAGCAAGGCCTGCTCAGTTCCATCACTTGCATCCTTGCTCTTCAAGAATTGAACAAAAGTACCAAATACTTTTGATCCTCTGCAATTTGACAATAATGGGTGAAACAATTTAGTCCATATTATTGAGAGATACAAAGAGGGTTGAGAGAGAGAAAAAGAGGAAGAGTGAGTGAGAGAGATTACACAGATGCATATTCAGGAGGAGTGACAAGAGATGGTTCAGGGTATTTTTCTTCAAGAAGCTGGGAGATGACATCAGAATCAGGAACCCATTTACCATCAAACTTGATAACTGGCACCTTCCCTTCTGGATTTGCTTCCAAAAACCTAATCATCACAATCATAAAAAATAACCCAAACCCATGTTAGATCTTCATTACCTGATTAGATCCCAAGAAGGAAAAGAAATCTGTGAACTTTTTCAGGAAAATAAGAAATACCATTGAGGTTTCTCAGATGTGTTGATCAAATGGTTTTTGTAAGGAACTTTCTTTTCTTCTAGGGTAAGAAGAACCCTTTGACTGAAAGGGCCTAAATTCAAAAACCCAAACAAAACCCTCATGAAATTAGAAAACAAGGGTAAGGGATAAAAGTATAGAGGGTAGTTGAAGATGAAATGGTAAATGAACTTACAGTCTCCAAGGACGTCAGGTGCACCAGCTGCTGCTTTCACACAAACTTCCAAAGCCATGGATGAAGTTTAAGGTGAGTTCTAGAGAAAGAGTGGGGGAGTGATGAAGAACAGAAAGGGGGTATGCTGGAAGGATTATTTTGATGATTGATTCTAGGTATTGATTATAAAGGCAAATACTTGAGAATGGCAAGTACTTATTTAGAAAGAGATCCTACGAAAATCACGTGAATTGCGTGAGATCAAAGCAACAACGGTCTTTCTAGATTCATCTTCGAATTCTGAGAACTATGTTGGATACTGAACATTAACATTCTTAAATGAGACCTTAAAAAAGATGTTACAACATGACACAGATTCACAAAAAACTTTATTAGTATTACCTATTTAAATTTCAATTCAGATTCTCATTCTTATGTGATAAAATAGAGATTATATATTTTTTGTACGTCTGAAATACAAATTTCTAAAGTTATTTTGTTTACTTATTTGACATGAGAGTTTTTGTAAAGAATCTTTAAGTCTTTATATTAGTCTAAAATTTAAAAATGATGAATTGGACAAGTAGAGATATTTCAAGAGGACACTCAATTTCTAGAGTGTCCTTTTGAGATATCTCCATTTAACTACCGTCACATCATCTCAGAGAGATGTTCTTTTTGGAGTGCGATATAGGATTTTTGGAACTTTTTCTTTTTAAATGCTCTCAAATGCAAAACTCATCTAGGATCATCTCCAATGCAAAGTTCAACCTTAGAAACTCAGAATGCTGTTTAGGATTTTTTGAGTTGTTTAAAAAAATCATCTCCACTGCAAAACTCATTTAAGATATCAAAGATGACGTGTCGAAGGTGGAATAGAGATATCTCAAGAGGACACTCTAGAAATCCTCTTGAGAATCTCTAGTTGTCCAACTCGATAATTGAATTTCAACCAATAGAAATCAAGTTTTCTTATATTTCAAAAATAACTAATTATTTGTTTAAAAAATAACCACACCACATAATTAAAAAAACAAATTTAGAGTTTTGCATTGGAGAAATACAAGAATTGAGGATCTCTATTTTCGTCATCTAAGAACATCTCCAATGTAAAACATAATCTTAGACATTCAGAGTGCCACTGATTTTCTGAGTTTTTCTTAAAAAATCATCTCCAATGCAAAACTCAACTAAGATCTCAGAATAATGTGTCAAGGCGGAATAAATATTTCTCAAGAGGACACTTTTAAGGTATCTCTAATTGTCCAAATCATCGATATTTAGATTTCAACTAATAGAAATCAAGTCTTTGTATATTTTCAAAAGGATTTTTGAGTCAACAGTCCAAAATCTGGGGGGTCAACCCAAAAAAAATCCACTCTTGCCCAAAAATTAGTTGCAGGTCCAAATGTCAGTTTTTTTTTTATTCCCCTCTTGCCCTTGGATGGGACATGCTGACGTTTTCCTGAAAAAAAAAATGTCTGGTAAATAAAATAATTTACCAGTACACGAAAAATTCAAAGTTTCAAAATTTTTTGAAAATTTGAAATTTTTAAACGAAATTTCAAATTCCCGCCCAGCAAACCATCTCTTCCCGGTAAATAAAATAATTTCCCGTACACAAAAAATTCCAATTTTCAAATTTTTTTGGAAATATACGAAGACTTGATTTCATTTTGGTCCCCTTTTTGGGTGGGATTTTCATTTTCGCCACCTAAGAGCATCTCCAATGCAAACTCAATCTTAAAAACTCGGAGTGCCACATAGGATTTTCTGAGTTTTTCTTAAGAAATCATCTCCAATGCAAAACTCAACTAAGATCTCAAAGATGATGTGTCGAGAGTGGAATAGAGATATCTCAAGAGGACACTCTATTTTCAGAGTGTCCTCTTGAGATATCTCTAATTGTCCAACTCATCAATATTTAAATTTCAACCAATAGAAATCAAGTCTTCGTATATTTCCAAAATAACTAATTACTTTTTTACAAAAATAACCATGACACGTAAGTAAAATAAAAGAGTTTAGAGTGTTTCATTAGAGACATACAAGAATTGAGGATCTCTATTTTCGACACTTATGAGTGAGAATCTCAATTGGAACTCGACAAATAGGACGAATAGAGATTTTTTTGAGTTTTGCATTGGAGATGCTCTAAGAGTGAGAATCTCAATTGAAACTTGACAAATAGAGATTTTTTTGAGTTTTGCATTGGAGATGCTCTTAAGTTTGGCCGCATCTACCAATTCCTCTACACCAATCTCATCCACTAGAAAAGAACTTGACATCGAGTTATGGCTAGGATAAAGTGATGTATCCGGATAAAAAGTATAAATATCTGTCATATTAAAATTATTTGAAACTTTTATATCTTCTGAAAAATCTACCACGCATTCCATTTTCTCAATTGGAATTCGACAAATAGAACGAATTGAGGATCTTTTTCTTTCTTTTTTTCCTTCCTTTCTTTAAACTTTTAAATTCTTATTAAGAATTATATCTTAGGTAAGAAAATATACAAAAACTTAAATTAAAGAAGAAATTTTTGGTAAATGTTAGAAAATCTTATTTAAAAATAAATTTAGTAAGTTTTTAAGTTTCGCCTTTTATAAATTTTTTTTTTAAGTTTAGCCAAACTCGGACCCGATCCACCCGGAATTATTCCAGACTTGGGTTGCTTGGGCCTGACCCGCAACCCAGTCCGAACCGTTCTTTTTTCGGGCCGAGTCGGTCCATCTCGAAAAGCACCACAATATAAGTGAGCACATTGGCTAGTGAGATAAATTTTTTTTGTTGAGAGATCATAATGCATAATTTTGGTAAAATATAAATTTATTTGTAAAAGGTTTCCGTCGGATTCTACCCTTCATTGCTTCTTTTTCTTTACACCTCTTTTAGTATTGAAGGATATATTCTCCACTTCAAAAAGTCATCCATGTTGGGGGGACACATCAATGTATAGATACCTCGTTGAAAACTATATTGTAGATGTATCGAGTCCTGATTATGGGCATCATCCGTCTAGGTGCATCATTAGTTGCTGGGAACTAATGGCAATTAATATTGGCCCCTGCGTTGGATTCAAAATAGTATGCTGGAAGATGTTCAAAATAGTTGTTGGGGCAAATTCTCTATGTAAGGTAGCACTATATTTTCTATATTCTATGGGAGGACAAACATATCTATGCGGTCATTCATTTTTATTTTATTGTTTTTGGATGAAATACGGGGGGGTGCTTCTAAAGGCACTTGGCCGAAAGGCTGTTAGCATCCGTCTCTGTTAGCACCAAACTCAACCGCTCTTTTATCTATTAGCACCGTACAACTATGTAGGCACCTTGGTCATACTCTCTCTCTACTGGTTGTACTCTCTCTCTCTACTGTTCATAAGAATCACTGAAGAGACTCCCCACCTTGCAAATAATTTTTATCACATGATTTCTTCAAATTGAAGAAGATAACCAAGGGCAAGGCTCAGAAAACTCTAAAACCTTAATTAATAGAGAGGTACTGTGAACAACAAAAGTAACTTAATTAGGTGGTGCCATGACATGGGGTCCCTGGTTGTAAGCTTGAAGCTGGGTATGGACGTATGGGTAAGCATACTTGGGGTCGCTCGTCTTAGAACATAATTAAACAAGTGAAACACTAAAATCATGTCCAAGCTAGGTTACTGAAGAAATTCTCTCTCTATGTTTTCACTTTCAGTTTCTCTCTCTAGAGATTATTATAAATAATTAAACCAGACAAATAAGAGAGAATGGGAATTGGGAAGTATGCAAAAATCACTTTACTTTGATAATAGCAGCAACAATGTGGGTTTGATATATTGGATGACCCTGGATAACCCATTAGAAACGCACTCATTAGTTAAGCCAGCAAGTTCATAGAGAATCCTAAATGAACCAACTCACGTTTACTTGTTCCATTTTTGATTCCCTTTGTTTGAACAACAGTTTATGTAGTCTATCCTTACAAAAAAAAACAGCTTATGTAGTCAAGTTGGTTTTAGAAGAAAAATAAATAAGTATTATTTTGGAAGAAGAAGATAGAAGAAGCAAGCGAAGGTGATCGTCACCCAAATTAAAAACCGGTGCTTAGAGAGAACTCGGGTCAATGGCCATTGACCCGAGTCAATAAAATTTCCGGATGCTAACAGTCTTTTGGCCAGGTGCCTTTAGAAGCACCCAATACGGGGTCATTCATTTTGAAACTCTATTTTTCATTTTTCTTGAAAAATAACATTTCCTCTATGTCTATTTTTTTTTTTTTGTTGAAAGAGATATATATAATTAAGCTAAGAATCCATTACAATAAAGCTTAGCTAGAAAGTAAGGAACATGCTTCCATTTCATCTCACGGTTCTGTCGCCTAGCCCACTTGGCGATAAGATCAGCCTGGGAGTTTTGGGATCTCTTCGTATGATGGAATATGATACTGTCGAGCTTTGAGGTCAACTTTCTTATGTTGTGTACATGAATTTTGGATTGCCATGTAATAGCTTGTCGATGATCTTGGATATGCTTGATGATGCTTTGGTTGTCGCTTTCGATGATAACCTTTTGATATTTTCGATCAATTGCCCATCTGAGACCGTTGAGTATGGCGATTGCTTCACTTTCTTCACTATTTCTTGCCCTGGAAACATAAGCTGCCGCTTCTATGAATTTAGACTTCGAGTCATGGACTACTAGTCCAGTTCCTATAGAGGTATTGATTGAAGTGAAAGAGGCATCTACATTAATCTTCAGATATGAGTCGTTCGGGGGTCTCCATTTTTCATCTTTCTTCTTATTTGAAATGGAGATCTCTATCTGTTTCTCCGGGTAACTATTGATCGTGTTAATGATTTCTCTGGTGTCAGCCTTCACATTCTTGAAACAGCTGTCACATCTAGCTTTCCAAATGATCCACAGAATAGTAGCGAAATGAGATTTGTTTTTATTATTACATCTATGTTGATCATTACTCCACGAGAAAATCCAATCCTTGATAGATTTAACATTTTCAACTATGATATTAAAGTGAAACCAAATATTTCTTGCAACAGGGCAGTGTAGGAGTGCGTGCTCTAAAGATTCAATGCAGGGGCATAAGTGGCAGTTCAAGTTATTTCCTATATATTTACCAATACGGTTTTTAACAGGTAAAGCGTTATGACAAATTTTCCACAGGAAAAGCTGGACCCGCGGGAGGACCGGGAGATTCCAAATGAAGTTCCAATTTAACTGTTCAGGGTTAGGGGTCATATTAGCCCTTCTCATATGATTGTATAAGGATTTAACTGTGAACTGTCCAGACTCTGTCAGAGTCCATCTGATTTCGTCTTTTCCTTCGTTATAAATAGGAATAGCTTTTATTAAATTTCTCGTGTTTTCATCGAAATTTTCTTCGAGTATATGGTCATTCCATTCATGGTTTGTGATAAGCTGAGCGACCAACGTTAGATTGGAATTATTGAGGTTAGGGATAGGACTCTCCATAGATGGGATCCAATTATCCTGCCAGATGTTTATATTTTCTCCGTTGTGTACCTCCCAAATACTAAAGGTGTTAATAGTATGAAACGTTTTGCAAATGTTTTTCCATATCCAAGAATGGTGTTGTTTGAAGGCTCCCGGATTGTCTGTGTTAGGATAGTACTTAGCCTTTAAAACTCTCACCCAAGCTGCCTTTGGATTTGTCTTGATTCTCCACGCCAGTTTGCTCAGCATGGCAATATTATCTATTTCTGGAAGATGAATACCCAGGCCTCCCAGGTCTCTCGGGAGACAGATAGATTTCCAAGCTTTAGTGTAGATTCCTTTTGACTTACCCCACCAGAAAGACTTTTGCAAAGTCGAGATGCGCTTGCTTACGCCTTTCGGGATGGCAAAGCATTGCATCTGGTATCGGGGTACTGCCGCTGCGATAGCCGAAATGACCACCGTTCGACCAGCTTGAGAGAGGAACGCATTGTTCCATTTAGACAGTTTCCTATTGATCTTTTCTACTAAGTCATTGAACACTTTGGTTTTTTGAGGTCCTATGAATAGTTGAGCACCCAAGTATTTCTCTGATGTCGACGCATATTTTACTTTTAGAGATTTCATGATCATACGTTTGAATTTCGGGTGAAAATTCTTTGAGTAGAAAATATTGGATTTAGAGTAATTAATCATTTGTCCCGAGGCCGACCCGAAAGTATTGAGAATATTTTTAAGATTGGCAACATTATCTAGAGAGTTACGTCCAAAAATGATACAGTCATCTGCGAAAAGCAGATGATTGATCTCACAATCGTTGTTTGTGCTAGGGAAGCCAATGAAATTTCCGTTTTCATCCTCCGCGTTAAGAAGACGGCTCAGACCTTCCATAGCAATAGTAAACAAGAACGGGGAGAGAGGATCTCCCTGTCTAATTCCTCTGGAGGGAGTGAATGTCTTGCTAGGCCGCCCGTTTATGAGAACCGCCATGGAGGAAGTCGAAATGTAGTTGTGAATCATATTGGTCCATTTTTCCGAGTATCCTAAATTCCGCATAATGCTGATAATGAAAGGCCACTCAATTCTGTCGAAAGCTTTCGACATGTCAAGTTTGAGGCCAAAGTAGCCTTTAGCGCCTTTCATTTTCTTGAAAGAATGGATAATCTCTTGACCAACAAGGATATTATCGGTAATTTGCCTCCCTGGGACATAAGCCGCCTGGAACGGGGACACTATGTTATCCAGAGTATGCTTGAATCGATCTGCTAGAATTTTTGTAATGATTTTGTAAGTGGTAATGAGGAGGCTAATAGGCCGGAAGTCCGCCGGAGAATGCGGAATGGGAGTTTTTGGAATAAGACAAATGTGGGTATGGTTCGTGCCAGCTGGGAGGACTCCCGACTCAAAAAAATTCCAAATTAACAAGTAGATGTCACTCCGCACTGTATCCCAGTTGGATTGAAAGAAAAAGTGAGGGAAGCCATCCGGGCCAGGAGATGCTTCCTTTTTCAGCCATTTAATGGCCAAATCAATTTCCTCGTGATTCGGTTGCCTCGTGAGATTGTAGTTTTGATTGGAGGTGATAGTGGGTTGGAATAGCTGTAGAATCTTTTGATTGTGTTCCGGAAAGGTGGATGTACTGATGTTAAGAAGATGAGATACAAATATGTTTTGAATGTCCGTGATGTTTTCTTGCCAATCGTCATTCTTATCTTTAATAGCTAAAATACGATTTCTTCTATTTCTTTGAATAGCCTGGGAATGGAAATATTTAGTGTTTTTGTCACCTAAGGTGATGAAATTATTTCTGGATTTTTCTTTCCATATACTTTCTTGCTGTTTATATAATTCTTCTAACCTCATATTGAGGTTGCGATAATCCTCACTATTATTGCACCTCTGAATGGAGGAGATGATTTTACTGATCTTGTTATCAATATTCCCGAAAACCTTGGTGTTCCAATTCGTAAGGTGTTTACTCAAGTTTTTAAGATTGATTTGGATATTATTATACGTGAGGTCCTTATCCTCAATTGCCCATTTATCCGCAATGAAATCATGACAATTTGGGTGCGACATCCAAGTACGCATAAATTTAAAAGGTTTTGCTTGATCATGTTTCGTTTCCTGAACAGACAGGAAAATCGGAAGGTGGTCAGATCCTACCGAGTCAAGATGAGTAATCGCAGAGGATTTGAAAATATTGAACCAGGGGTAGTTAGCCAGCGCTCTGTCCAAACGTTCTTGAATAAAAGTATCTCCAAATTGTTTGTTGTTCCACGTAAAAGGGTTGCCTTTGAAGCCCATATCCATAAGCTCAAGTTTATTGATGATGTCAGTAATCTTAGGGACGATAGAATTAGTAGCTCGATTACCCCCCTTTTTTTCCTTGAGGTCCAGAATGACATTCAGGTCCCCTATGATCACCCAAGGATGATCCGGTCCCGGGTTAAGCTCACACAATTTTTTCCAAGGTTTAAGTTTATTATGGTGATAGGGACTACCATAGAGGCCTGTAATGTTCATTTGGTTGTTATTGATGTCATCCTTGAGATTCATATGGATAATGTTATTGTCCGAGTAAGTAATGTTAGCTTTTAAGTGGTGTTTCCAGAACATCACTAGCCCTCCCGCTTTATTGTTAGGTTCAACGAAGTGATTGGCATACATTTTACCAATTTTAATATGTTTGTTTATCTGAGCCGAGTGGTTTTTCGTCTCGGATAGAAACATAATGTCCGGACTGTGTTTGTTAATAAGATGTAAAAGATATTTTTTTGGTAGTGAAGGCATTAATACCCCTGACATTCCAACTTAAGATAGTGGGACACTCCCTCGTGGGAGCAATTATGGCCACCATTGACGACTGAAACTCAAAACTCAACACTAGTCTAGCCGAGAGAAAGTCCACCTGAAAACTAAGATAAACAAGAACCAACCAAACCAGAGAGCATCTACATGTAACAGAGGAACATGATAGACCGATAGGCCGAAACCTAAAGGTAAGAAAGAGAGAAAAAGGACTAAAATAGAACCCACGAAAAGAAAAAAAATACTAAAACGACTATAACTAATACAGAAGGACAAAGATCGATCACCAGGAAAAATCTTAACGAGACAAAACCAAGCAAACTAAATAACTAACATGATCATAGTATCATTCACATAACATAGAAAAATACAAATCAAAACACTAACAAAAGAAAACTAGGATCAAAGCTTCAACTATACTTGAAGATATCCTAGCATACCAGTAATCATGCACAAAAAAGATAAACTAAGAACTAACAAAGAGAGGATAGACCCACAAGTTCAACAAAAAGATAACTAAGATTCAAAGAAACACAGACTTAATCAGCTAGACTAGGCTGTTCATCAGGACCATCATCACGAGCATTGGAGGAGTGACCAGGAGAAACCAGAAACGAATCCGAGAGCTTGTGTCTCCTGCGTTCTTCTTGACTATCGATAGATTCAGGAGGGGAGAAGTACCAACTAGGTGGAATAGCATTAGCTTGATCATAAGCCACTAGAGCTCTCCCATAAGAAGTAATTCCACGAAGGTTTTCCCCCCTCGAACTACTGCCCAGATCCTTATCTTTCTTCTTTTTAAACCCAAGGTGACCAAACTCCCCTTCCTCAATCTTCTCATCCATCAAAACCTCAGTCTCTTTACGCTTGCCCTTCTGTTTATGAGCCTCCAAATGAGATGGGGATACAATCTGTTGTTCTAGAGAAGGAACAACAGATATGGCCCAGTTGCTAGGGTTGCTAGGGGCAGACTCATTAACCTCCATGGGAGTGACTGAAGTTCTCTTACTAGGTCTGATACAAGGAGTGGCCGGGTGTTCTATGATGCGACACACATGACAAATAGCCTTGGGAAACCTCAAATAACTAAAATTGATAGGTTTACCTCCATCAGTGAAAATCGAGTGAAGAGTAGCCAAGAGAAGAGTGCGGACATCATACATAAATTGGATTCTGATCAGGGAGTTAGGGACCATGCTGAAATTCTTCGGCTGAATTTGCATAATATATCCCATGCAAGAGAAAATCACCTCTAGATCTTGCTTGTTCTGAATGGCTGACGGCAGACCAGCAAAACTGCACCACATAGGCTCACACATCAACTCATGAATTTCATCTCCTAGAGGGAAATCAACCTCCTGCATCACCACTAACCATCCTCTAATAATCCAAGGCCTTCCTTGGTTTATTTCAGTCATCACTATCTGGCTCCTCGGCTTAACAACAAAATGGTTGGGACCTGGTGAAGCTTTGGTAATGGCACATTCTCTAAAGAACTGAGACTGAGCAGATAAGTGTTTCCTAATGAAACCAATACCAAAGTCATAGGGACAACACAGTCTAGCAATGAAACCTGCTGAGATTTCTTGAAGATCCTTGCTCACCGAAGGATTGGGGTATGAAATAGTGAGTTTGCCATATTCTGAGATGTTCATCTGGACTGACATTTGATGGGTAAGTTGATCAACACTAAGATTTCTAGAGTGAGTCGACATCAACCAAATAAGAAGAAGGATGAGGATGAAGGAAGAGTTATGAGGGTATAAAGATAGAATGAAAGGATGCAGCCTCTTAAGGATGTAACGTTTAAGTGGGTAGTTGTGGTTTGTCATCATTACCACCAGAGAGATAGAATAAATGGAGGTTACTTCGTCAGAAGGAGAAAAGATGATCAGATCTAGGGAATCAGCACCAAAACCATGCAAACCACCACTTGTAAACCAATCATAGGTAAGCCAATCGCATAAACCCCAGAGCAAGAAAACCGAGGTCACCCCACGCATGCTTAGCTCCGGTTAATGAACATCCTAATCTAACTTAATTATTTTTGACACATGTAATCTATGCACAAGCAAAACATTGAAGAAAGAAAAGAGAGGGAGTTTGACAGACTTACTTGGTAGTTGTGTTGCTGTCAGGAATCGATGCTTCTTCTTGAGAGTTTTGACTTAGATTCTGGCGAGAACTCTTCGTCTTCCGGTCTGATAGACTGTCAATCCTCCAAAGAGCTATCTCGATAACAGAGATGAAGTAAAAGAGTGAAATACTATGGATCTATAGCTTATTGGTAGTTGGGATTCAGATTATCTTCTTGCATGTGAGTGAGTGAGTTCCTAAGATCGAGATCTAATCTTGTCTCCGGTGGTGTTTTAGGGTTTAGTTCAGGGAAAAAGGAGAGGGGAGACGATTTTCGTCGCTGACGTCACTCGGCTCGTTCTCTCTCCTCAAAAACCCCAATAAGAGTAAACTCACTTAGTCCTCTATGTCTATTTTGTTTTCATCTTCCTCAATTAACTACCACCAACATCAACCACACCACAACCACCTTTTACTTCTTTTTTTTTTTTTTACTTCTGTTTTTTTTCTATCTCATGTGTCTCTCATTATCTCATGCCCTCTCTCTCTTTTCTCCCTCCTATCCCAATTTCATGTTTTTTTTTTCTATCTCATTCACCCTCGACGAGGGTTGCTAGTTCGAAGTCCTTGTCGAGAGTTACAAAAATTGTGACTCTCCAAACTTTAACAGTTATCAATTTTGTTATCGCTTTAGATACCTCGGGCACAAGTCACTTGTATGAGGTTTTGTTTTTGACGAATACTCTACGAGTCCACCCAAAAGATTTCGACATTGACGAAGACACACGATTCAACTACTCATTAGAGTATGCAGCGACACAGTGGATACATGTACGATTTATTCCTGACCTTGTCACCACCCACCGTGGTGTGAGGTTTTGTTCCACACAGGAGGGATCGACATTGGCGAAAACACACGATTTACCCTAACATCAAAGTACGCAGGGACAATGTGACCCCCCAACATGCTCGAGTTTGTACTCACTTAGACACCACCCACTGTGGTATGAGGTTTTGTTCCACACCAGGAGGCCTCAACACTTACTAAACTTGAGCGTTCACCTAAGACTTAGACTCCAGATACTCTTGCTAACACACCGAGAAACTGAAAAAAGCCGTAGGATCGTGTCTAAAACTATAAGAACTTAAAATATACAAAGAGTAAAAGAAATACTTTAAATTTATTGATTACATTTTATGCCTTAAACAACTATTGAATCTCTTGTATACACTAGTAGAGTTTCTAAAACCTAATTAAACTAAAATTAACAATTTCTAAACAACAAAGGTTTTCTAAATTTGAATTAACAACTTTCTAAAAATAGAAAATACCAAAAAAAAATATAACTACCTAAAAATATATAAACTACCTGAAGATGAAATTTTCTAAAAATTAAAGGAAATTGCTAACTTTTCAAAGATCCATCTAATTTTATCGTTTTACTTTAAGTTTGGCCGCATCTACCAATCCCTCTACACCAATCTCATCCACTAGAAAAGAACTTGACATCGAGTTATTGCTAGGATAAAGTGATTAAAAAGTATAAATATCTGCCGTATTAAAATTATTTGAAACTTCTATATCTTCTGGAAAATCTACCACGCAAGCCTTTTCTCATCCCTAGACGTTGTAATTGATCCAATCCACGACACTCACCTTAAGTCTACAAGCAATGAGTATAACTATATGCTCATTTAAAATAGTAATCTACATATTTAATTGCCCTTCAACCTTATCTAAGCAATCAAAAAAACACTTATAGGTAAATACACATCGAAGATTGGTAAATCTGGTTGGATCTTGTACTCATCATAATCTCTACGTGGGTGCACTTGGATTGAAAAATTGTTACATTTATCTCCAAAATTGTTAACATATTATTGAAATTGTTGTGTTCCACCTTTTATAGGTAAATACTCACCGAAGATTAGTATCTCTGCATTCCTTTTGTACTTATCATAATCTCTAGGTGGATGCACTTGAGTTGAAAAATTGTTACCATGATAATGTTTCTTTGTATAGATTGATAACGAAATTGAGAAAGAAAAAGATAATGTGAATGCTTTTGTGTTGAGTTGTATTATAAATAGAATAGAGAAATATTATCATGGTAACAATTTTTTAATTCAAGTGCACCCACATAAAGATTATGATGGGTACAAGATGACAATAGAGATACCAATCCTCGATAGACATATTTACGTATAAAAGGAAAAAACACAACAATTTCAATAATATGTTAACAATTCATGAGATGAAGGTAACTTTTTTTCAATTCAAGTGCACCCCCGCAGAGATTATGATGATTACAAGATTAAGGAAGAGATATCAGTATTCAATGAATATTTACCTATAAAAGAGTTTTTTGATTGACTAGATAAGGTCGAACGACAAGTCAACATGTCAGACTACTAGTCTAAAAGAGCAGATCGTTGAATCATTGCTTTTAGATTTAAGGGGTGTCGCAGATTTGTAGGATCAATTACAATGTCTAAGGATAAGACAACGAAAGGCACCACTTCAGAGTTGGTCGTCTAAAACTTAACAAATTCAAAAATCACAAAGAGTAAAAGAAATGCTTCAATTTTATTGATTAAACTTCATGACTTAAACAACCAGAATTAACAACTTCTATACCATAAAGGTTTCCTAACTACCAAAAAAAGTATAGAAACGACCTAAAAAATAGAAACTACCTAAAAATGTAAGGAAACTGCTAATTTTTCAAAGATGTGTCTAATTTTTTCGTTTGACTTTAATTCGACCACATCGACCAATTCCTCTACATCACTCGCCGACGATGTAAGACTATCACAAAGATTCCATGGGCGGAAGCCTTGCTGGAGGTTTGAGGAAATAGATAAAGAAGAAAAGACAGAGTTATGAAGACGATGGTGGCGAAGGTGGTTGTTCCCAACCAGTAGAAATAAAGAGAGATGATTTTTTCCCAAACCAAACGTTGTCAGATGACTGGTTGTTTACTATGACGGCCAATTCCCATCGAGAAGAAATAAGGAGAGTATGAGAGATGTGAGCAAAAAGAGATAAACTTGTCGATAGTGGTGGTCACAAGTTATGGTCGACATTGGTGGTTGGGGTGGTGGTTGATGGCAAATGAACATAAGAGGGGATATATAGAAAGACGAATCAAAGAACATCTTTTCAAATCTTTAGAGCATCTCCAATGCAACACTCGATTTTAGAAACTCTGAGTGTCACATATGAGTTTTAAAGTTTTTTTCTTAAAAACACTCTCCAATTCAACACTCTATTTGGGTCTCTAAGATGACGTGTCGAGGGTGGAATAGAGATATCTCCAGAAGACACTCTATTTCTAGAGTGTCTTCTTGAGATATCTCTAACTGTCCAACTCATTAATATTTGATTTTCAACTATTAGAAATCGAATCTTCTATATTTTCTAAATAATTAATTATTTATTTACAAAAATATCTATTCCACATAAATAAGTAAGATAAGTTTACAGTTTTGCATTGGAGACAAAAAAAATTGAGGATCTCTATTTTCGCCACCTAGGATGAGAATCTCAATTGGAACTCGACACAAAGGATGAATAAAGATTTTTTTGAGCTTTGCATTAGAGATGCTCTTAGAACAGGGGGAGCTCCTACCAGAGTCAATTGTGTTAAATAGATTTTACCAGATTTTTTACAAAAGGGAAATGGGGTAATGCCCGACCCAATCCCGGCTGGGTATTTTGGCGAGCTGATATTTAAAGAGAGAAAGTACTTTATTTTTTATCTCTAAATATCACCTCACCTAGGGATGGGATCGAGCGGGTTCGGTCGGGCTGGACATAATAGAGTCGGACTCGGGCGGATCAGACACTATAATGCCTAGCCCGCTACTAGTTGCCGGGTGGATCGGGCCGGACAGATTAAACAAATTTAGGGCTCATAGCCCGTCCGAGCCTGCCCGTCCGAGCCTGCCAGTCCGAGCGAACTTTGTCGGTCACGGGCCGAACGGGCTCCGGGTTATCCGAGACAAAAAATAATCAATAATAAAGATTAAATCTTCTGTATTTTATTTACAAATATAAGACAAATTACAAATAAATTTTCTGTTTGCGGATTTACACCAAATACATAAAAAAAAATTACACAAGATAAACAATAGAAACCAATTTTTTTTTTTGGAATCTTCAAGTCCTAAATTTCATCTGCAAACAGAAAAAAAAAAGTGTAAGAAAAAAAAAGCTTAATACCAACATATATAAATCATATGATATAAGTTAGAGAATTTAGCTCTATCTCAGATAAATAATATGACTAATCAGATCTGATTCATCAAAAAATAGATCTGTGACAGAATATACATAAAAAAAAAAAACAGATCTAATTCATCAACAATAATAGTTGAAATTTAATCCTATACACAACTCCATTTAATCTAGAGAAAAAAAACAGATCTAGAGAAAGCAAAGGTAGTACCTATACCGTTTTTCTTTGGCTCTTCAAAACTCCATTTAATCTTCAAAGCAATGATTTTTCAGAAAGTAAAAGTCGAGATTATACAAAACCCTAGAAGGTTAAACTCTAAAAAGCCCTAAAATGTTACTGAAGATTTAGTCCCTCTCGTTCTCTCTCTATGTAGAAGAATCGACCTTTCCCTCTCTCTCTATCTATCTCTCTCCCTCTCTGTAGAAGAATCGTTCTCTCTCTATCTCTCTTAAACTCATAAGAAACCCTAGATAGTAATAATAATTCTGTACAAACTAGTTTATATAGGATAAACTTAAAGAACCTTAAACTTAAAGAACCCTAGCCGTTGGATCAGAAAATCCTTCGGTCCTTAGGTCGAGCGGGTTTTCGGGCAGTAATCGAACGGGTATAACGGGCCGAAACTCGGGTAGAGAGTCTTACCCGAGTTCCTGGGTCGGGTAAGTCCGAGTCGGGCAAGTCCGAGTCGGGCTCTTTGCGAGTAACGGGTCCTCACAGACCGGGCAGTTAGTGCCGGTTTTCAGATTTCCGGACCGTTTTCCCAGCCCTAACCCACCAGATTACCGACCCGGATTGTGGCCGGGCAATCTATCCGGGTTGTTTACAAAAAAAATTTCTCCGAACAACAATTTTTTTTCTTCCAAAGCATCCTCCTGGGTAAAAACCCAATTGACAAGTTAAAGAAGAAGATAGTAAATGAAAAGGCATCACAATCTTTTTGAAACGACCCTATGACTCCCAGTATGGTAGTGTCTTTTTTTGGCCACCAATACGTGGACAATCGAATGTTTTAGGTGGACAACAATGACTGGGGTGTAAGTAAATTAAATGTGAGACAACCAACTTGAGGATCTAACACTAAATACTCATTCATCTTTTTCTTCTTGATCTTCATCACCATCTTCAACCATTTTAAGCCGCCACTACCACTTGAGGGTTTGTTTGACCATGATTCTGA
Source organism: Eschscholzia californica subsp. californica (assembly GCA_002897215.1). Classification (NCBI taxonomy): domain Eukaryota; kingdom Viridiplantae; phylum Streptophyta; class Magnoliopsida; order Ranunculales; family Papaveraceae; genus Eschscholzia; species Eschscholzia californica. The sequence continues at coordinate 181,306 of BEHA01000348.1, read as the reverse complement.
CCCGTTGCTTCAGCAATGGAGTAGGTTTCAACATGTTGTTGCTTCTGGTGTTAGGGTTTATTGAATTGTAAATAATCAAACTCTCATGGTGGATTTCAAATTTTGATTACTGATTCCACCCAAAGATCTGGAAGATCGGATTCTTCAATCCTTCATCTTTTTCTACAGTGATTCTATTCCATGAATTGATTTTTAAATCATTTAGTCAAGTAAGGGTTTCAAAGGTATCCTATTTCTTTAATTCCCATAAAAGAAAACCCTAGAAGAAATAACTATGAAAACCTTTTTATCTTGAACCAGTAACTAACTCTCTCTTATCATGGAATCTAGACGAAATAGGTATTCTATTTGAATTCGATCAAGAAGAAATTTGTTAGAGGAGAAGCTTTTCATGTGGACATATTGACACTTTTAGAGAAAGAGGACACTATGAAAAAAGAAAGGAAAAATAGGAGATGTTGTGTTGGCAGAGATGAAGATGGAAAAGGGGTGAGGAAGATTGAATAATCTGGACATGGTGGGTAGTCGTCGGAGAAAATGGTGCTTGCCGGATTTAGTGGTGCTCGTCAGTAGTCATAAACATGATGATCATAAAGAAGAAAAAATACAGTTGAATATCTAATTCTACATCCTTGAATTTAGTTGCCTCAAACTAAATTTACTTGCACCCAATTTGTTTGTCCACCTAAGAAATTCAGTTGTCCATATAATAGCCACCCTTTTTTTTATGAAAATATAACTCGTTTGAATCTTAATACTAACTTAAATGGATTCAAAATAACCAAAACAACCATTCAGGCGAGCTAGTAGAATGTGAGGCAGACAATCTAAACACCAGGGTGTTGTTTGTTTTATTCTTTTCAGATTTGAAATCTGAATTGGGTTCCATTTCAGAGGTTTGTTTTTAAATTTCATAAAATCTGAAAAATTAATCGGAATCGGGTCATAGTCTAAATTAGCTGAAAAAGAGCCCACATATTTCAGACTTCAAAACAAGTCTAAAATCTTGTTCCATCATCTGAAATTTGTCAAATGACGAATCTGCCCCTGTGATTTAGAAAAAGTTTCTCCTTCTCAAAATTTTACCACCAACAACACCACCACCGGCAACAACACAACACCACCACCGCCAAACCTCAACACCACCACCGGCAAAACCACACCTCCAACACCACAAGGCACCACCATCAGACCATAACACCACCACCCTCAAACCACAACACCACCACAATCGAACCACAACACCACCACCTGTACAAAACAACCATATCAGTCGACACTGCCACAACCAAAGGTGACCACCACCATAAAACATTTAGGAGAGATAGACGAACCCTCATTGGATCTGATGAGGATTCAGCTTTACCCATTTCGGTCATAGAAGGAGAGAAAAAGAGACTGAACCCGGCGGATCTTCGATTGGAGAAAGAGGGATCTCGCTCCCTCGCTTTTTGATGTGAGAGAGAGGGACTAAGAGACAAAGAAGAAGGGATACTAAACCTCGCTGAAAAAACTGAGAGACAAAGAGAGAAGGACAGAGAGAAAGCTGGAGAGTCTGAGAGATAGAGCGTTGAGAGAGAGACAGTTGGTGAGAGAGACAGTCGGTGAGAGAGACAGTCGGTGAGAGAGAGAAAGAGGGTCGGTGAGAGAGAGGCAGTAGAAAGATGATTAGGTTTTGATTTTTTTTTTATGTAGACAAGGGAGAAGTGAGAAATTAGGGTGAGGGTTTGTTTGTCTAAAATATCAAATAGGGCTATAAGTGTCAAAAACTAATTTCAGACATAAGAATTCAGATCGAAAAACAAACATACTAATTTAAAGTATTCAGCCAATTCAGATTCAACCAATTCAGATTCATACACAAAAAAAAAAACAAACTCAACCTACGTGTCAGTCAAATAGTAATTATACTGAAAAAGTGAAATCTGACTGTAATTTATTCAGAACTTGATTCAATTCATTCATGTCCTGGGAAAAACAAACACTAATTGAAAGTGCCTATAGAATTCTTATCCCTAGGTCTTCACAGTGAGGCCCATGTTATTACTTGTAGTTGGACGTAAGCTTAAAGGGTTCAAAATCGGGCATATAATGGGCTCTACTACCAAATGCCCGAAGGTTTTAGTCCCAAGTCCACTACTAGCAACTACTTTTATCATCTTCTTCAATTTTCAGGGTTTTAGCTCTCTCTATCTCTCTATCTCTCTGCAAGTCTTGCGTTTGTAGCAAGATCACAGAAATGGAATCCCTTACCAAACTCCATTACTGTCATCCTCTTCATCTCTCACTAAATCACCCTTTGCCATTCTCAAAACCCATCTCTTCATTTCCACTCAAACCTCTTACAAAGACTAAGATCATCCTCAAAGCTTCTTCTTCGTCTTCTTCCTCCCCAGATCCCCAAAACCACCACAAGAAATCCCATTTTGAAGCCTTCAAACCACTCTCTTCTGCTCTCAAAACCACTTGTATTGCTCTTGTTGCTACATCTCTCTTCCTTGGTCGTTTCACCAAACCCGCCATTTCTTCTGTAACCCCCCAAACAACCCTTGAATCCATGGAAGATACCAACGAAGCAAAACCCGAAGAAGAAAATGAGAAAACTGAAGAAAAAGATCTCGATTCTTACCCTAATGATGCGGAAAGTCTCAAAACCCTAATGGAAGTGAAGATCAAAGACCAGAAGACTGAAGAAGCAATATCAATTCTGAACAAACTGATCAAAATTGAACCTTTAGAGAAGCAATGGCCATTACTAAAATCCCATCTCTTGTGTTCAACTGGAGAATCAGAATTAGCAAAATCAGGGTTTGAAGAGATACTATCAAAAGACCCAATCTTTGTTGAAGCTTATCATGGGTTAATAATGGCAGCTTCACAATCAGAATCAGGGGAATTAGAAAATGTATTGAAGAGAATGGAAAATGCTATGGAAATTTGTAAGAAAGAGAAGAAAAAAGAAGAATTGAGAGATTTTAAATTGTTAGTTGCTCAGGTTAAGGTAATTGAAGGAAGTTATATTGATGCATTAAAGGTTTATGAAGAACTTGTGAAGGAAGAACCAAGAGATTTCAGACCTTATCTTTGCCAAGGGATAATTTATACTTTATTGAGGAAGAATGGTGAAGCTGAAAAACAATTCGAGAAGTATAAAAGACTAGTACCTAAAGAACATCCTTATGCTCGATATTTCGAAGATAATATGATGGCAACAAAGGTTTTCTCTCAAATGGCTGATAAACAAGATACGGGTACGAAAAATTGAGTAAGAATTCCTAATTCTACTTTAAGTTTTGATCATTAAAATAACTTAGTAGCTGGTTTCTTATGGTTGTTCTTAGTTTTTGTATTTGTTTATATGATAATTAGTTAAAGCCATCATTGTTAAACTCATTAGCATTTTAAATTGTTTCAGACAATGGAAGTTGTTGTCAATATTTCCTAGTGTTGATGATTGGGTTATTTCAAACTACATTAGTTTCGGTATTGTTTTTTATTGGTTCCTTCATTTGTAATCTTGGATGAGTTTGGTGTTGCATAAGTTCTTGATTCCCTAGGGAAATATGAGAACCTGGGACATCTTGGCCTTTGTATGCTTTCTTTGGGTTCTTGGAGATATATCTATATTGAAAAAGAAAGGTTTAGTTGTTGTAGTACTTGATAGGTTTTGGAGTTCAGATGAGAAGTCTATGATGATAGAACATAGTTTACTATCCCCAATTGTAGTATCCCATGGATTGGGGAGTGTCCTGTGAGACTGGGCTATAAGTGCGAGCTAAAAGCTTAGTAAGTGTCGAGGACTTTCAATGGGCTCGTGGAGCGTTCACCAAGAACAAAATTTGTAGTCATTTAGGTTGGGCCTAGGCGGCAAAAGCATAAACAATTTTGGGAACAGCTAGGGCTTAAATCGTTACACAAATGAACTAGTATTTTCGAGGAATAAGATGAACCCTTTTATATATAGACCAACACCTGAAATCTTCTAATGTAGGAGAAATGGAGAATTGAGGCCTATAAGGAACAATCTAGGGTAAGGGATACACCGACCAGTCACCTTCTATAAGGGTACTGCACTGCCTAGGTAGCATATATACTCGCTTGGCTGTTTGGTACTGGAACAACGGTAATGTCGATATGACTGGACAATTTGGATTGACTGTGTTGAAGGCTCGTCTACTTGTGGTTGTTCCTGTTATCGATACTGGTAGTGGTTCTTTCTTTCTCAGCACGTATATGATTTTTGGGATTTACTAGATATGACTAGTAATGATCAGAACTTTTTCCTCTCCGAGACCAGACCGTGTCCTTAGAGCCTGGTGTAGTTGAGTCTTTATTGTGCTTAATATTGGTTGAGTACTTACAGTAAGCGTACTTTCTTATGATTGGCGCTGAGACCACTTTTAACAAGCCAAAGTTTAGTTTTTTATTCATTGTACCGATTTCAAGATTAACTTAAAAAGTAAAAAATTTTATGTTTTCTTAGGTGCGTTAAGAGTACATGATAGATAGAGACCCTTGATCCAATTATTGCACACAAATCTTCGAAATTTTCTTTGAAAAAGAAGGAACAATTCATTCATCAGACGACTGAGGTACGAATCGGGAATGGATGATGAACACCTACCACGCTCAGGACTCCGTGTTATATTTTTTTTTCTTCCTCGTAAACTTCGCATATGCATCAGCTAGTACATTTGCTGTTCTATTTACGTAGCGAAGTGGTAAAGATTCAAAAGAAGCCCTGTGCCTTTGTATTAGTTTAATTCGATCCTCACATATCCAGTTTGGTTTTCCTTGCCATGGAGAGCTTGTTGATGACATATTTTTGCATCTCCTTCAACACAAAGTTTGGCGTAACCATTAGCATTCGCCCAAATTATAGCTTCTTGCGTAGCCAATGCTTCTATCTCGTATTATCTCGTCTACTGACCTGCAGTAGTGGAGTTAGACCTGCAGTAGTGGAGGACTGATTTCCCTCTGACCCAAATTATATGCTTCTAGTAGAGCCAATGCTTCTCCCTCGTCTACTGACCTATAGTAGATGTGGACTGATTCCCCTGTAGTACTGTTATCCAATTGGTTATTTATAAACCTTGAAAAAGGATTCGTTATTTATAAGAAGATCAGGTTTTATTAGCGTTTAAAAGGATACAGCAAAATGGAACTTAACACAAGAATAATAAGGTGGTGGACTCTAGATAAGTTGCATTCCTGACTCAAGTAAGTTGCATTTGGGACTCCTGTATGTTCCATTCAAACAAAATTCAAGACGGAATTGGGGTGAAAAAGGATCCACGTATCCGATTCACTTATCAAGAAAACGACGTGAAACCCGGCCTTTCCTTTTGGACATCACACCAATTTAGTCCTAGATCTTTTTTGCTATTCTATAGTATTATTTTTGAACCTAAAAACACAACAAAAGTATATCATCAATAGTCAAATAATTGATATTTATTCTTGGGATGGATGAGGATAAAAGAAGGAAGAAAAAGAGGAAGGTTCCAAGATCTAAAAACCAGAAAAAGCAAAACAAAAGAAGGAAAGTAATTAGGGCGGAAAGTAAAGTAACATCAGGAGGCCCTTCCTAGTTCCTCCCTCCCTCCCATCTAAGGAGAAAGTGAGAAACAAACTACCACTCAATCAGGAAACGTATTGTTGTCTTCTTTGGACTTCTTTTTGTTTTTAAAGGTAATGAGGACATCATCATTTGAACTATGGGATAAAATTTACTATTAATCAACCAATATTTGTTCATTGATAAATGGAAACCATCTCCAATTCCAATTATCAAGATTAATTTCGATTACTCTTTTTAAACCAGCTCCCCTACGTATTGCAAGATTGAACCGTTTGAATTGTTTCTTAAGGTTTTGTTAATAATCAATCATTAATTTGGTGGGGGATTTCCTCACCTATGAATTATGAAAATGTAAATTCTTTTTGCTTTTGACAAACACAAGGTGATTCACTTAACTGATTGTACTACCATTTTTAGCGTTTGACAGGCAAAAAACTAAAAGAATTATGATTTAACATCTGCTTCGATGTTAGAAGGACCCCTACAATTTACCTTGGATATGCCTTCGCCCTACCTTTCTATGGTATACGAGTACGAGTCATAAAAGAGTACAAGTCGTCCTCGAGCTCAAATTTAGCCGAGTGATCTCATATGTAGCTATTTATGTCGTGTATAATGGTGAAGTTGTGAGTTTCGTTAACAACTTCGTTGATTTCACAAATTGAGTGATTCTATCGGTATCTCCACTATAAGTTCTCTTACTCTATTTCGTAGCTAATCCTCTCTAAACTATGACTTTGGTGTTTGCAATCAACATTTTGTTGGTTCATATTACAGAAATGTAACGAGGGTGTAGATTTTGGAGAGAAGAGATATAGAGTCAATAATCGAGGCATCCTTGAATTCTGTTTATGATTATTACAACATACAATTTTATATAAGTAATTTACTTTCGATCACATGACGTGGATACATATCACAAAGTTAAAATAAAACACATAAACTATATTTCACAAATATGTCTCACGGGCCCTTCATACTTGGGAGGGACTTCAACAACTAC
>BEHA01000348.1:144167-166141 GCA_002897215.1 Eschscholzia californica subsp. californica | reverse complement strand
TACCTGTGTATCAGGAATTTTATGAGACGAATCGAGAAACATTAAGATTAAGTGGTGAGAAGAATTTGGAATCGTTAGTTAAATATTCACCCGATAATTTGGGGAATTATTTATCGGATTTGTTTTATGTAGCATAAGTATCTGGTGGTTCGACAATTTCTTCTATAAGTTCTTCGTAACATTTATGGGTTTGCCTTTCAACAAAAAAGAATTATGAGTTTCTAAACTAATGAGAATTAGATTAGATTAAGATTATGCTTATGAGATGTTCTTTGGTTTATGTGGGGGATAATTATAACCGTTTGTTTTTGTTGGTGGTGGTTCATCAATTTATTACATTATAAGTTTTTCGATGTTTAACTCAAAATCAACTGACATTTGTACAGGATTGTGATAGATTTGATATAATAAAATTTGCATTTTTCATTTCTTTAATGATTTTGATATATTCACTTACTAAATTATGAAGTTCAACACCTCTTTCAACTTCCTTAACAAAAAAAACACCTCTTTCAACCAAAAAGAAAGTTCAACTTGAGTAACATTTTCACCTTCTGGTGGCCTACAAAGTCACATTCTCCACACGTCACCTTAGCTTACGTCATTTATCTTAGTTTATGTGGTCTACATTTGATAGACCTTTTTTTTTTTGTTGAAAATTGATAGATTTTTCTTGATACCAATGATCATACGTAAGTAACGTAACCATCTTGCCAAGTTGTTACTTCAAGTTGTTACTTCCTTTTGCTTCATTCTTCTTGAGCAAAAGTATTTTTAGTGGACGACTCTTAACTTCTCTAATATTATGTGACACTAATATTAGCCAAAAAGTAGGTTTCGTGTAAATTCTTACAAATATAAACTTGAAAGTCATTTGGCCTTTCCTTTCCCTAATCTTGTATAGAATGTGATAAAGATGGTGGGGGCACAAACGTCTATCAAATGAGCGTTTGTAGTCCAACGGTTAGGATAATTGCCTTCCAAGCAATAGACCCGGGTTCGACTCCCGGCAAACGCATTCCTTCACTTTTTCTCCCTATTACTATTTTAGTTTTTCTTTCTTCAATTATTTTAGGGTGTGTTTGATAGCTTATTTTCCTGGAGAAAAGAGAAAGTTTTTCTCTAAAATAGAAAATTTCCATCTGTTTGATTGACCAACTAGAGAAAGAGAAAAGAACATCACGTGACTTTTTTTTTCCCAAGTTTCCTCAAAAAGAGGGAATTTTCTGACCCCTCTTTTATAGAAGAAAAATTATTCCCGAAAAAAGTTGCATACTTTTCTCTTTACAAAACCCTACTATAAATAACTATTAATGAAAAAGACTCCACCATCAAAAAAGAAAAAGCTGCAAAAACACAAAAAAAGAGAAGAAAAAATTACAAAGCATTATCTCAAGTACAGGTAACTTTCTCCTTCATCTCTCTCTTTCTCTTTCTATGCATCACTTTAACTCCTTTTATCTCTCTAGATTGTACTACTATAGGTAGTAGGAAATTGGTCAATCTTTTATGTGAAAGTGAATCATAGATTGTACTAATGTGGATAGTACCTTAATTGAAGATGGATTTCAACCTCAATTAATGATTGTACTTTTTTGTATCTCTCTCTCCCATATCAACCGGTCAATAGGTCACCAAAGAAAAAAAAATCAACCTGTCAATGAGTTCATACTTAAACCCTTTACAAACATTAATTCATTACAATCACTTCTTTTCTCTCAAGTTGTAGTGGTTTAATTAATTTATTCTTTTCCATAAAAGAGTTCAATGACTTCATATTTAAACCCTTTACAAACATTAATTTATTGAACTACAAACATGAATAAATTAATTAAAGAAATAGTTCAATAATCAATAACAGTAACTTTTTCTTTTTATCTTTCTAGGTTGGTAGTAAATATCATAAATCAATTAATTAAAAAACAAGTAAAACAGAAGTATACTCAGTTTATACACCTTATTTTATATTTTATTTCTCTAAGTTCACAACTTTTGTAGTGAAACATATTTGATTAATGAAAAAACAAAAAAAAAATATATTTTTTCAAATTCTTTCTAGATTGCTTGTATAGTTGTATATATACACCACTATTTTATGTAATGTTTTATTTTATTTAACGATCAATTAAATATTAAATATTTATAGAAATTAATGTTTTGTTATAGTCGTTACCAACGATATACAATGCAAACACCGCAATTAAGGTTACATATTGTGTATACTATGATGATTATCATCATACATGCATATTTGAGTAACCGACGTAGAAGACATGCCATTATTGAAAGGAGAGCTTACATAAATCGAGACCAAGAGAGAAACAACATATTGCAAAGAATTTACTCCGAGAGTGATCGATATTGTCACGAACAACTTCGAATGAAACGAGAACCATTTCGATGCTTATGTGTATGCTTACGAGGCTATGGTTTAGTTGACAATCGACATGTGAAAGTAGAAGAACAAGTTGCTATATTCTTATACACAATTGGGCATGATCAACGTAATCGTAGTTCAGTTCTTCAATTCATTCGATCAGGTGAAACAGTGAGTAGGTATTTCCATACAGTGTTGTCAACAATACTTAAGCTTTACAAAGATGTTGTTAAACCAGCGACAATTGCTAACTCACCGATGGATGGAAGCCGTCGACAAGCTTGGCATGAGTACTTCAAGGTTGGTCTAGATTCAAGAATGTTTTGTTCTTTTACAACTAAATAATTTAGTCAATCATAACACAGATATTTTATAGAACGCAGTCGGTGCAATTGATGGTACACATATCAGAGCAACTGTTCCTATCAAAAACCAACCTAGATATCTTAATAGAAAAGCTTATATTTCCCAGAATGTTCTTGTAGCATGTGTGTTTGATATGAAATTTCATTACGTACTTGCTGGGTGGGAAGGGTCTGCTCATGACGGTCGTCTTTTGAGATGAGCAGTATCTCGTCCTGGACGCAAATTAACAGTTCCAGTTGGTATGTGATTTTAAAATATTATATCACATAAAAAAAATTAGTCAGGTACAAATTTATTATTCAACTAGAATTATAATAAATTATGTTAATGTAGGTAAATATTATCTTGCTGATGCTGGATTTCTGTTGGTGCCTGGGTTTCTCACACCATATCGTGGCACACGATATCATCTCCAAGATCATATTGGTCGTCGACCTCAAAATCCTAAAGAACTATACAACTATCGTCATTCATCTTTACGTAATGTCGTCGAAAGGACTATAGGATTGTTAAAGAAAAGATTTGCATATTTGAGAAATGCACCATTCCACGATATTGATACACAAGCTAAGATTGTTATCGCATGTTGTGCTTTGCATAACTTCTTACGAGATAGAGATCCTGATGATATAAGTAGTGACGAAGATAATGAGAGCGACGACGATGAAGTAGGCCAACTTGAGGATGTAGACCAGCTCGTGTAAGATGAAGAAATTAATATTGTCCCATCACAAATTTGAACAGCAAATAGGGATATGATAGCAGAGGAAATGTGGACAAATTTTTCGAATTTATAGTTATGTTAATTTTTTCATTTATGTTTCATTATATTGTTGAATTTTTTTTATCATTTTTACAAGTTTTTATCATATTATTTCTACATTATGTTTTATCGCACAATTTATATAGTTTTAGATTATCAAAATAGATAACATTGTGATTCTTTATGTGTTGATAAAGATGGCTGCTGAGTCTGGTCTTGCCAGTTCAAACAAAAAGTGCAAGAAACCTACTGTGACGTGGAGCACTATAATGGATGATATTCTAATAAATACGTTTTATGATTACATTTTGGCTGGAAAAAATGGAAATCAACAAGTTATTGATGAAATATATAAGAAGATGGGAATCCGTATTACTGTTGACAACATCAAAGCTCGTATGAAAACATTCAGAAACCATTATACTACCGCGAAACATGCAATCGACGCTAGCGGATTTGTCTTTAACTCTGTAACTTTTCACATTGAAGCGGATGACGATGCATGGAAAGACTACGTGGAGGTACGTTTTCAATTTATATTGTCTTAAATATTTTACAAATAAAGTTTGACTTTGCCCTTCACAATGCTTATTGTCAGGCACACCCTAATGCAAAAAATTTGCGTACGAAGAGTTTCCCTTACCAGGAAAAATTAGGAGTCATCGTTGGGACAGAACAAGCCACTGGAAATAGACAAGTGGAGGTTGATGATATTTCTTACGAACTACCTGGTTAGTCAATCAATCGAAATTATCAATTCTAAATTTTTTAATCATTTCCATAACACTATTCTAATGTTTTTTTTATAGGTGAAAATGTTAATATAACGTCCATCAATGTGGATGAAGATGAAGGTCTATGTTCTCCAACTTCCGTTAATCGAGATCAATTTATAGCGCCAAAACGTAGACGACGGTCAGAAGCTGATGAAACATCTATTTTACTTGGACAAGCTGCAAACAAACTTGCCGAAGCAGTTCAACCTCCTTCAGTTCGGGGTGTGGAAAATGCGTTGATGGTCATTCCAAACTTAAGTGAGCAAGAGGTTGAAGACGCTATGTATATGTTCGGAGAGAAACCCGAACTTACACGTATATTCCTTGACTTTCCTGAATCAAGAAGAGCATCATGGTTGAGGAGAAAGTTGACCAACGGTTAATCAAAGGTCAAGTAATGCACTTTTTCGTGAATTGATAAACTTTAGTATGACTAAACTTAGCATTAGTACTAGTAATTGAGGAAAAATGATTTATTTTGTAGTTGATATGCATTTTAAACATATACTTTTATGGGTAATATGATTTATTTTGATTTTTAACAAAATATTTTTCTTGGTTAACCAAGCATAAGATAAAAGTAAAGTAATTGGAAACATATTTTTTTCCCTGGCAAACCAAACAGTGGAAAATTAAGAAAATGAAAAAAAACAAAATTTTCCTTTAATGAACCAAACAATAGAAAATGTGAAAAGTGTTTCCGGGGAAAAAAATTCTTGGAGAAAAGTTTTCTCCGAGTAATTTTTTCTTTGTTTTTTTTCCTTACCCCAAATTGCTATCAAACACACCCTTAGTTGTTTCATGGAAATTTTTACTTCACGCCCTCTTAGACCCACTGAGATTACCACTTAAGTCCTGTTTTTAAAGTGAGAAATGTCTGGCTGTGAAAGTTCTAACACTTTTTTGTGGAGGAAAAACAAAACTTCTCTTGTAAAATTGAAGTTTAAGTGGGAAACTGTTTTCAGACCTAGAGAATGGGAACAATTTCGTACTTTTTCAACCATTTTCTTCTATGAAAAATCTATTTTTATACAACTTTTTGTCCAATCAAACAATAGAACATTACTTCTCATGCATGGTTATAACACGTAACAAACGAACCTTTAATGCAAACCAAGGGTATAATTGTACAAGTTAATCCAAAGTATGAACTACTACCGTTATCAAAATAAGAAGACATCATTTTTCAACAACAGAAACAAAAAGATATCATGTCCCGATTTTTGTTTTTGTTCTTTTCTTTTCGGCACATGTTTATAAATTGGAACAAATTGGATAAGGCACATAAAATGGATTATAAGTTCCCCTCACACTCAAAGAGATGAAAAAAGAAGAACATTATGAACTATTAGTTGGTCTTCATTTCTGTAAATTGAAATAAAAGTATTTGGACACTTAACTCACAACATCGAAATTTCAACAACAAAAAACTCGCAACAACGAATGAATATCAAAAATAGAACTGGATATGGAAATTACCGATATTGCCAAGATTTGTATGGAAGGGTGTTGCAAAAGCTCTCCCAATCAAAAACAAACTTTATTAAAAGAACTACTAAATGCTTTTTCTGTCAAATAGAAGATAAATTTTAATCTCATTCATTATTGTTATGTGAAATTACTCGAGTATATGGTTTGTTTTTAATATTAAATGAAATACTTCAACTAAAACAAATGGATGATGGAAAACTTCTAACAGGACATATGAATTTTATTTAATTATCAGGATAATGAAAACTACATGTAGTTACATATTTAGATCTCATCAACCGCTAGATTATTATTATTTTTTTGTTAAAAGGCGATACATTAACTAAAAGAGTCTATTACAATAACCAATTAAGAAAACAACACTACAATAAGTAAAGAAGTACAACAAAATAACAGAACTGGAGGAGTGCATAATAGAGCTTCAATTTGTAGCGCAGTCTTCATTCTGTAGCTTGCGTGTCTAGCAGCTCTTCCTGAGAATGCTCTGATTTCTGGTCTTGAGAGTCCGTCTGGTTGATTTAAAAATGAAACTTGTGTCAAACTTCCTGTAACACTTAAGATGGATTAAACATATATCCAAAGTTTCGAGAAGAAACGGGGATGTATGCAAGATGGAATCAAAAGATGATTCCGGGTTATCCCGCCAGTATTCTCCATATAAAGAGACCATATCCGATCGAATTCTACGACGTAGAAACAAATCAGACACCTGGAAAATGAGATCGCCGTCATAGCCCGAGTATAAATACTCAACTAATCCGACAAACGATCGCAATAAAATTGCGAAAAGGGGTGGAAGTGAACATGTTACGGAACTAGGATTCAAAGTTAAATCTATACGATCACCAAGAACTAATGTAATCAACGAAAATTGAGCTGGAAGATAAACAACATAAACTGCTTGACAAAGATGTAGATTAATGTGCAAAATAGATTTTCGACCGGGGTCGAAGGAAAAATTGAGATGAATGTTATTTAATTTTAACCTGATTGATCGTCATAAGAGTCCATCTATTGGACGATTAGTGTTCCTAATCTGTTTTCGATTCAAGATGGGTGAAATTAGAGTGGATATCCTTTCAAACTGATTATAATTAGTTCGATAACATTGTAACACTATATGCCGAGGAAAAGAACTGTAATCAAAGTTGTCGTGAAGGTACAACCTAACTGGTAGACAGATAGATACGAGGTCAGATTGAAAAATAGATGTACATGTGATGTAGACGCAGCGGAATTTAAAAGAAGACAATAAAATAAACGAAGAACGATTAAAGAACGACAAAATAACTCTAAATAACTGTAAACTTGATTAAACTTCAATGATTTTTCTCTTCAACATGAAAATAAAAGACAGACTGGACCTCCTTTTATAGGATACTATACTTTCCTCGTTAAACTCAAACTGGACTTTCCTGAATAATGAAAATACTGAAATACTGCAACTTCCTAAATAGATAGACTCAAACTTAGACTATTCCAATTATTGGAAACAATATAATTTCCTAAACCTAGATTCTATATCAATCATACTAAAATAAGAACTTTCCTAAATCTACTCATCATGGCCGAACGGCCTACGCGGCCGGTAGGGCCATGGAAAAAGCGTCCACGCCTGGTGCCCCTGCATCAGCTTCCCCTTCTCCCACGAGGTTCGTCCCGAACCGTTTTGACGAAGAAATTAATTTGATGCACCCGCATACGACGAATATTGCCATAAAGGCGATCCGTAATTCCCACTTCGAACGAATTTTGTAGTGAATGTGAAGGATACCAATTTGGAAGAAATCACAAACCAGCTGATGTAGATTGTTGCGGAAGCGTAAAAGTAATGGAATCCACCATGCATCCCATTTCTCCGTCTAAATCCACGTACCTTAAAACTACTTGTGTAGCAACCACCTTGATCAAACAACTCACACTAGGAATACGACGATGATGGAGACCATCTTCCTATTGGGCCTCACGACCATGGTGATAGTGGGCCTCACGGTCAAGAAGCTACATTAGCGTAGTTTCTATAATTAAGTATTTAGGGTTTCCATAATTATGAGTCTTAGCAATCAAGGAAAGTATTATTAGTAGTTATCTTATTTCCTTATTTGAGTCTATCTAGGAAAGTACAATCTCTATATAAGAGAAGTCTAGTCTGTCTTTGTTAGCCAGATCAGAGAATATTATCAACTAAGTTTATTATTAATCAAGTTTATTGTTTATCGTTATTTTATCAGTTTTATTTCGTTAGTTTAGTTTATTAATAATGGTGGATTCCATTACTTTTACGCTTCCGCAACAATCTACATCAGCTGGTATCAGAGCTTGAAAAATCTGGGAACAAAAGATGAATTTTTTTTCATGGATACATCTCTCCTTGAGTGTTGGAAAATTTTTCCACGTTTAGATTGGGATCCCTTTCGAGATTCAAAACAATTTTATGTTGATCGAAAATATCCAGAAAAAATTAATACCGTTTCTAAAATTCCTCTATTCGACGGTCAATATCATATAAATTTTTGGATTCAACATATGGAAGATTGGTTCATAAATCAAGATATCCACGATGAAGATAAGGTTTTTCTGATCGAACAACATATGTCCGAAAGAATCTATGAACAATTCAATGCAATGCAATGGGGACTCATTAATCGAGGAAAAAAATTCGTAGACGATTGGACTACATTGAAAAGCATCTTCAGGTATGTTTTTCTTCCTTTAGATGAATATTTTTCATATGTGGAGACAAATATTGAATCAAGTAGACAGTTATCCAATGTTACTTCGGTCACCGTGTTCGATAGTATTGAAAAAGAAGTTCTTGACAAAAAGAACAAAAATTTCTCAATGACTGAGGAAAAAGAAGAACAAAGTGAATTATCCGAAATTCCTTCGACTACCATGGTCGACACTGTTGAAGGAGATTTTCTTGATAAAATAAATACTAATTTTTCAATGACGGAGAAAGAAAAGTTCAATGAGATGAATAACACAAGCTCACACAAATTATTTGCTCTGTATATGATTCCGGGAGACGAATTAGTTGTGTCGAATCATAAAATAATTTCTCCTATATTGATTTCTTCACGGCTTTCAACTTCAAAGAATCATACAAACCAATCTTCATGGCCATCCATTGTTTTTCCAAGAACAAGACAGGTTGTATATGTGACCTCTTTCGTCAAACTAAAAGACGACGGGCGATGTCGCAATTTACTAGACGTATCTACGTTGGTATTGCTTTTGCGAGTATCTTGGCAATATATGTTTCACATTATAATTGGTGATATTGTCAATATTTTTCTTCTTCGGATTTTCGGCAATTTTCGTGAAAAGTGGGAACTAAGGATTGCCTTCAAACTCGTCGTCGAAGTTACCTTCAACATCGCTAATATATATCTTCATTACTTGGACGATCCGCTTTATGACAACACCAACTTGAGGGCAAGTTGTTCCGCAGCGGGGGAGTATGATGGAGACCATCTTCCTATTGGGCCTCACGGCCATGGTGATAGTGGGCCTCACGGTCAAGAAGCTACATTAGCGTAGTTTCTATAATTAAGTATTTAGGGTTTCCATAATTATGAGTCTTAGCAATCAAGGAAAGTATTATTAGTAGTTATCTTATTTCCTTATTTGATTCTATCTAGGAAAGTACAATCTCTATATAAGAGAAGTCTAGTCTGTCTTTGTTAGCCAGATCAGAGAATATTATCAACCAAGTTTATTATTAATCAAGTTTATTGTTTATCGTTATTTTATCAGTTTTATTTCGTTAGTTTAGTTTATTAATAATGGTGGATTCCATTACTTTTACGCTTCAACAACAATCTACATCAGAGAGTGTAGAAAAAGAAGATTGGCTATCAACTAAACCAGATTTTGGGGTTTCATTATTCCGGTTATTTTCAAAACCTTTCGTAGATGCAGGAATAACTTCCTCGTAATCACTTAGACCAACATGAGTAGGTTTTAGACGATTAAAACCTTTAGACCTGCCCAGTTTAAATTCCACTGTCTTTTGTGCATCTACTAGGGCTTCACTACAGTGATGAATTGAATCGTGCACCGCCGAACGATTGGAGTAAAGGACATGACTGGTCGGAGCAAGACTGATTGTGTGGGAGGAGGAATCAATTGCTTCAGTAAGGGTTTCCATACCAATTTCTTCTTCTTCCTCCGTTATGGGAAGATTTTTGTTGTCGTGAATTTCATCAGTAATATTTCTCTGGACATATTGTTGTTGTTGAAGAAGGTTTATAGGTTGAAAATTAGGGTTGTAATATGCATTGTGATCCTCTTTAAAATAACTTGATTTTGCTTCAGTGAACGTATCTTCAGCTTTCTCTTCTTCTTCATCGGAATCCTCCTCTTGTACGACAATATCATATCCCATATCTCGAAGAATAGTCGCTTGTAATTGAAGAGATTGTGGTGTTTTAGACGAGAATACTTTGTCCAAAGTGTCAAACGATTTGAGAGCTCGTTCGTGGATATTTTTATCGAATCTCCCATCAACGAATCATCCTCTTCCTTCTTATCATCAATAACTTTTTCTTTGTACAACGACGTAGATTGCTTCAAAAGTGTTGGTTGCGCGGAACCGTCAAGAGAAGATGGTTGTGTTGGTGGTTGTGGTGAATAACAAGTGTAAGAAGGTGATGAATAATAAGAGTACGGAGGTGGTGGTGGTGGTGGTGATTCTAGTGTTGGATAGTAATAAGATGGCGTATAACACACTGGTGGTGGTGATGGTGTATAACACACTGGTGGTGGTGGTGACGGTTGGTATTGATAAGGAGACGGTTGTTGTGTATAATTAGAGTACGGAGATGGTGGTGGTGGTGGTTCGTTTGTGGTCGGATAATGAAAAGAAGGAGGTTGTGATGAATTTTCTCGTACGGTTTCTCCCGGATTCCAATGATAATCGTATGAATCTCTATTCGCATACAAACATGATGCGCATAAATATCGATTCGTTATCCCTTGATGAGTATAAGCTGATTGAATATAATCTTTTTGAGGAATAAAATACGATTGAGACTGATTTAACTGGTCTGGAAAAAAAATTTCCAGAATTATTAGCCCAAAACTTTGGTGGCTCTGAATACCACATGATGTAGACGCAGCGGAATTTAAAAGAAGACAATAAAATAAATGAAGAACGATTAAAGAACGACAAAATAACTCTAAATAACTGTAAACTTGATTAAACTTCAATGATTTTTCTCTTCAACATGAAAATAAAGGACATACTGGACCTCCTTTTATAGGATACTATACTTTCCTAGTTAAACTCAAACTGGACTTTCCTGAATAATGAAAATACTGAAATACTGCAACTTCCTAAATAGATAGACTCAAACTTAGACTATTCCAATTATTGGAAACAATATAATTTCCTAAACCTAGATTCTATATCAATCATACTAAAATAAGAACTTTCCTAAATCTACTCATCATGGCCGAACGGCCTACGCGACCGGTAGGGCCATGGCAAAAGCGTCCACGCCGGGTGCCCCTGCATCAACATGACTTTCTACCATGATTTTGCTTTTCTTAGCTCTATTTAAGGAATGACTAAGGAAAGGTGAAGTGGAGCTAGAAAGTATATTTTCCCCTTGGATGAAGCACACTATATGACAAATTATCAGGATGAAAACAAGATGAACACTGTTCATGGGTAAGTGAGCATGCAACAACATATGGAAACTCGATAAAAGTCTGAATAATCTGTCATCAACCGCTAGATTTGGATTCTGTAATAGCTCAAATCAATTCTCACTTTACGCTTTCTAATGATTAACACTGACCCCCTTATTTTGAAGGCAATCAGAAAGTAAGTATTGGTATTATAACCCACTCTCGGTTTGAAAAATTATAGCAACCCTCACTGAATTGCCCCCGGCCCCATGACGTTTTCTAATGATTAATTAACACTGACCCTCTTATTTTGAAGGCAATCAGAAAGTATGTATTGGTATTATAACCCAGTCTCGGTTTTGAAATTTATAGCAACCCTCACTAAATTAACGCCCCCCCTCCCCGTCCCATGATGTTTTCTAATGATTAACACTGACCCTCTTATTTTGAAGGCAATCATAAAGTATATATTGATATTATAACCCACTTTCGGTTTGGAAATTTATAGCAACCCCGCCCCATGAAGGAATGACGAAGGAAAAGTCAAAATAGGGTTAATCTGAAGAAGAAAGAAAAAAATCATAATAGAATGAGATAACTTCTCTTTAGAGATCATAATGGAATAAATTTTCTTTATCCTTCTAAATTTTCAACAAATTAAAAATTTCATGTGTTTGATTCCTTAAATCAATGTCAGATAGCTTAGTTAAATGTGTATATAAAACTTCGAAGGAAGAATCTTGGGTCAATTTTTTTTCTTCTTCGGTAAATAGTCTACTCTGTTATTACTTACTTTATCTACTTCTTTTTGTTGAAAACTTACTTACTTTATCATGATTTTTCCTATCTCATCGAAAAAAAATTCAAATTTTTTTTTTTTTTGCTGAAAGAGCTCAAAGCTAATTGAGAAACAGAAAATGTGATTCAAACGTTTAGTTATTAGAGTATTGTTTGTCAATGTGACGTATTTTGAGTTAAAATTCGACCAATTCAACGTATGCTAGAATTGGACTAAGTGACTAACAATTAATAAATGAAACAATCACATGTGTTACATGTCGCATGAAACATAATATTAGACTAAACGGGAGTGCTACATGTATAAAGTCCTTAACAAAATTCTTGACTTAATGACTCATTTTCACTAAAAGACAAAAGTTGATCAAAGTTTTTTAAAGGTTGACTTTGATCGGGACCGTTCACTTAGCATTTTGTCAAGAATTTTGTCAAAAATTCTTTGTACATTTAGCATTTCCCTAGACTAAAAGACTTCACCTCGAAAGAATATGTAAACTAAAAATACTCACAAGATATTTTTAATTTTACTTATAAATATTTTTTAGTGAAAGACATAAACAAAGGAGTATTCTTTGCAAATTACAAAAGCAAATAAAAATGGTGATTTTATTAGTAGCAGCCACCTCTAGGCTCTAAAGCAAAGTTCCAAACTTTTACAAGTACTCCTTCCTTCCACCTTCCCTTTCCCTTTCACTTTCTAAACAAATACAAAGAACCCTAGAATTTCCCATTACCCCTCTATCCATATTATTAGTACTGAATTTCTACTGCTTTTTCATTCTTAGAGAAATACCAGATAAGATGGCTTCAGAAATTGAAAAAGAAGGTATTATTTTCTTCAATTTTCATTCAAAATCTCATAATCTGTTAATTTCTGTGTTATCAAACTTCATCAATAACTGATGTTTGTGAAATTATGATGAAATTAGTGTAATTTTAAATGTTTTGTTTTATGGGTTTTAATGAATCTGATGGATAATTGTTTGTTTGTTCTGAAGTAGGTGAAATTTCTGAAAAGGGTTTGAATTTAAACCCTCTTAATGAACCAGCATCATCATCATCTATACCATCTCCATCATCATCATCAGCTCCAGCTTTAGTTTTATCAAATTCTGGGAAAAGAATAGATCAAGCTGGTAAAAAGAAGTATGTAAAACAAGTAACTGGTAGACATAATGATACCGAACTTCATTTGGCTGCTCAACGTGGAGATCTTACTTGTGTGAAACAGATTCTTCATGATATTGATTCACAGATGGTTGGTACATTAAGTGGAGCTGATTTTGATTCAGAAGTAGCCGAAATTCGATCCGCAGTAGTTAATGAGGTGAATGAATTGGGAGAAACTGCACTTTTTACAGCTTCTGATAAAGGGCATCTTGATGTTGTCAAAGAATTGTTGAAGTTTGCAACAAAGGAGAGTGTTTCGAGGAAGACTCAAGCTGGATATGATGCATTACATATAGCAGCTACTCGAGGGCATCAAGGTGATAATTCATTATCTACTATTATTCTTGATAAAATTGTGATGATAATTTATGAAGTCTTACTTGAATTTCATTTTCTTTTTTGGGAAGTTTAAACTCGATAGTCATAATTAACTAATCATATTAGGGAAGATGAGTTATGTGGAAAGTGATAGATAGTTCATTTGCTGTTTCAGTAAAAACAAAACAAGGAACCAAATTTATGGACATTTAGCTTGCAAGATTGTGTATTAGATTGCAAATTTGCAATCACTTGTGTTTTCATGGAGGAAGCCGTGGAAATCGGGTGTTCCTGCGCGGTACAAGTTTGGGTAGTTAGTGTATAAGTCTCAATACCTGAATCATTTAGCTCAAGGTTACCAGATACTCTCCTCCACACTACCGCGTACCCAATTCACCGTACCCGAATTTCGTACCCTTTTTGGGTCGGTTCGCGATCCAGTACCCCCAATTAGTGTACCTGAATTTTTAGTCTTAATTAACCTAAAATCTTTGTAGAAAACTATAAATTCGACTAATTGGGTAGTTAAACCACAAGAACTTTTTTAATTGGCTTGTTAGATTGTAAGTTTGATGGAGAAATGATGTCTAAGAGTAGGTGTATCTATTATAAATGCACCATAGAGAGTATTTATTGTCTACGAAAATAGTCCAAACGTACTGAACTCGAAAATGGCGTACCGGAGAAGTATACCCCTAGCGTAACCGATACTCACATGGTAGCGTTCCGCTTACCGGTACCGGTACCACGTACCGGAGCGATCCGCATACCAGGTATCCTTGATTTAGCTCTATTATCTGATATTCGAATTTTGGCTACACAGTCTTTAACTCTTTATCCCACTCTGATGAATTAGTCTAACTTTTGTTCGTTAGGACTTGTGAATGGGTGTTTTCAAAGGGATATTTTTTTTTTGCCTGGACCTTATATGTGCTGGGAGATATGTTACCATGATTCTGAATTTTCTGTTTCTTTGTTTATCATGTTATCTATATACTACAGTACCACGCCACTATGCCAGTATGCTGATAATGAAAGTATTTGTACAGCTATTGTCCAGGTTCTATTAGACCATGATCCAGGATTGAGCAAAACAGTTGGCCCATCAAATGCAACTCCTCTTATATCAGCAGCTGCCAGGGGGCATACATCAGTAGTTCTTGAATTGTTATCAAAAGATTCTACCATGATAGAGATTGCTAAATCAAATGGGAAAAATGCATTGCATTTATCTGCCCGGCCAGGCCACGTAGAAATTGTAAAAGCATTATTGGACAAAGATTCTCAGTTGGCACGAAGAACTGATAAGAAAGGACAGACTGCCTTGCATATGGCTGTGAAAGGAAATAGCTGTGAAGTAGTGAAGTTGCTTCTCGAGGCAGATGCAGCTATAGTGATGCTTCCTGACAAGTTTGGTAACACCGCATTACACGTAGCCACCAGGAAAAAGCGGGCAGAGGTATTGATCTGTAGTTCCGTAATTCATATATATATATATATATATATATATATATATATACTTGTGTATACGTATTATTTGTAGGGTTCACTGTTACATGTTCTAGATAGCGTACTATCAAGTTGAGTTATTTCTGTTAGAAACCCACATTAGATTTCACAATTGTTGCAAGGTGAATGCAACATTAAGGCAGACTTTAGTTCATTTTTAACAATGAAATATCAGAATAAAAAAGAGAAGTAGGTATCTTGGTCGTTTTAAATCGCATTTTGTCCTGGTTTTATTTCCTTGTGAGCTATTTCTTGATGTTACTACGGTTATTTGATATATTACTCTCAAGTACATGTAAATATGATGTATGTATTTCATGTCCTACTCTTCATGGTCACTTTTATGCACTGCTTGATTTTCCAATTTCGTTGTAACTTGAAGTTAATTTGACTTGATAACTTCGTAATCAAATTGGTATGTAATATGTTGAATAGTGTATTAGATATGGGTCAATCTGAAATTCGAAGTGGGAACCTAGAAACCAGTTTGGGGCTTATAATGGCAGTTATCAGTGTTTAGGGGGTGATTATTCTGTTTTTAAGTCTTTGGAATGAAAAGTAGATGCATAGTTTTAGGGTTGTCGACAAACTTGTCGTGAAGAAACTCTTTTGAAATCTTGTTCTTCATCCATAATGAAATCATCTTGCAATAATTGCCGTTGGGTATGTTTTTACGATTAAATACATAATCATTTGTGTTGTGTGTATTTGTTTGTTTCCTTTCTTTCTTTTCTCGTTTCTTGTGATAAGTTAAATATGGACTTTTGTAACCCTTGCAGATAGTGAATGAGCTCTTAAACCTCCCTGATACAAATGTCAATGCACTGAATAGAGATCACAAGACTGCACTAGACATAGCTGAAGCACTCCCTCCCTCAGAAGAATCAGAAGAGATAAGAGAGTGCTTGGCTCGCTATGGCGCAGTTAAGGCAAATGAATTAAACCAACCGAGGGATGAACTCAGAAAGACTGTGACACAAATTAAGAAAGATGTTCACTCACAACTCGAACAAACCAGAAAAACCAACAAAAACGTCCATGGAATTGCCAAAGAACTCAGGAAACTCCATAGAGAAGGAATCAACAACGCCACTAACTCCGTAACAGTTGTGGCTGTTCTCTTTGCCACAGTTGCTTTTGCCGCCATTTTCACTTTACCCGGCGGAGATGATGATAACGGGACAGCAGTCGTTATACAGAGCATTTCATTCAAAATCTTCTTCATCTTCAATGCCATTGCTCTCTTCACATCGTTGGCAGTTGTGGTAGTCCAAATTACGCTTGTTAGAGGAGAGACAAAATCAGAAAGGCGGGTTGTGGAGGTGATCAATAAGTTAATGTGGCTAGCATCAGTGTGTACCTCAGTTGCATTTATCGCTGCTTCATATATCGTGGCAGGTCGTCATCATGAATGGGCACCAATACTCGTGACAGTTGTTGGAGGAATGATAATGGCAGGTGTTCTTGGCACAATGACATACTTTGTAGTGAGATCTAGACACACTCGTTCCGTCAGGAAGAGAGAGAAATCATTGAGAAGGAGTGGAACGAGCTCGTTTTATCATTCGGAGTTCTCTGATTCTGAAGTCAATCCAATCTATGCGATTTAAGGTTAGCTCTCTTATTGAATCTAATCAGTGGTTCTATAGTCCTTTCCCGGTAAGTTTTTGTAAAGGATATATAAATGAAACTCTGCAAAAATAACTTTCACGGTGGTAATTATAAGTTATCCTTTTCCTTACTATGCGCATAAAGTGTTACTTTACTAGTTTGGTACGGAAAAAACAAGTAGTCTTGATCGAATTGATCAATCTAGTCTAGGTTTATATTTTTGCCAATTTGGTTGTTGATCTGGCTACAAATGCCCCACCAAAGAACTGCAAAGTGGAAGCCATGGATAATCTCTGAAAATCATCTATCTTCCATCTTCTTAAGTGTGTGGGGATCCAACTTCATGGTCAGGAAATTTCTGTTTGCAGATGTGGGACTATTCTCACACATCTTACTGTTCTTCTAACTTGGAAGGAGCTCCAAGACCAATTGTTTTTCTTCTTTTACCCAGTAAAAGACATGCAATTGGATTAAGTGCAGCAAATTTTGGTAGAGAGAATATTTCTGACATTACTCACATGCATTATTTTGTTCAAGCAGTACCACAGATATCTGTCTATATGGGGGCACCTAATTTGTCTTAAGAAAGTAATACAAACTTAACCTATCCAACTCCAACCAATGGGGTTTAAAAGCACTTGATGATAAAAGAGCTATGGTAAACAAAGATAAACTAAGGGGTAATTTTATTCTTTTAACTTCCTAGCTAGTAATTACCAAATCAAATTGAACTAGAAATGAAGTTAGAAGATAGTTGCTTTAACCCACTAGACCAACCTTCCATATGAGAGATCATAACGTCCCCTATGTAGAAGACATTCTTCGCAGTGGAAGTTAGAATTCGAACGTCCCTCTCGGCCTTATGCCCTAAACCTAAATAACCATATATCATCAGTATCAACCCTAAGAGCATCTCCAATGGGACACTCAATCTCTGACACTTAGAGTGTCACATAGACTTTTTGGAGTTTTTGTTAAAAAATCATCTCCAATGGAACACTTTATTAGACACTCTAATATGAGGTGGACACATTTATTATAGAGTGTCTAGAGAGAGAAACTCTAAAATGAGAGTGCCTACTTGAGACTCTCTAAGTGTTACTTTTAAATTTCAACCAATAGAATATCTTGCTTTCAACTACTTTTTATCTATTGAATTGAAGAATGACATGTGTATTAAGTACGTACACTTTAGAGACCTCCATTGGAGACCAACAAAAAATAGAGTGTCTCTACATTGACATTTAGGAAAGAGAATCTCTATTGACCCTTGACAACTAAGACTCTTAGAGTGTTTGTTAGAGTGTCCCATTGGAGATGCTCTAATAACCATATATCATCAGTATCAACCCTAAATAACCATATATCAGTATCAACCCTAATAACCATATATCAGTATCAACCCTAAATAACCATATAAACTAATAAACTATCAACTCTAAACAGCCAATATTAGTACAAACTTTGTACTACAAAGAGAAGATGTGGGTATAATATTGCAGTTTTTAACTTTTTTCGGCATAGATTTTCCACGCCGCGCACCGAGTAATTAAAGGAAAAAGAAGTGCATAGTAACAATCAACCAGCTTGGAACTAAAAGTCTCTTAATCTCAAGTTAGGGTTTTCACTCTCATCAACTAGGCCAACTTATTGGTTTCTATTCTAGAGTTATTGGTAATTTTTTTTTTCTTACTTAGTTTAAGGAATTAGCACCCCACTTTGCAAAATCAAGAGAAAGTATGCTTGGAGAAATTTAAGATTATCTGTCACAACTTGGAAGGTTTTCATTTCTACTATTAAATTATGAATTATTAAGTGGGGTTTGTATGAAAATAATAACCCAGGTTTTCTGCAGATTTTCTTAATAAGTAGCAAATTGGCCAGCTTTTTAGTGATCACAGTCACAATCAATGCTTCTAATTCTTAATTAATAACATAAAGTGGTTAATCAAGCTGGTTTTATAAAGTATTATATTAAAAGTGAGGGTTAGGGTTTAATAGAGAACTCAATTATTTATTATTCCTTATACTTAAAAGAAAGCATGTTTTATTGGTAAAGGTGTTTGTTTTTTAGTGAGGAGTTTTACTAATAGATTAAGAAACAAATATCATAACAGTTCGACCTTAGAATCTTGTTTAGGGATTTGGACAGTTTCTTAGAGAGGATTTAGACTTTGCTCATGATGACATAAGAGATAGACAATTTAGAATTATATTCTTATTTCATCCTCTTAAGTTTTCCACATTAGTGTTTGGGTGCTCTCCCTAGATTCCGGACTAATCAGTCTGAAGCTCACGGATAGGGCAGTCGTTGGCGCTGCCCCTGGGTCTCGAACTAATCAGTCTGAAGCTCATGGACAGGGCAGTCTGAGGGCGCTTGGACTGGGCCTAGTCTGTGTTATTCCAATCCAGAATGGCTAAGCCTAGTCCTTGTGAGCGCCAAGAGTGAGGACGGGCGGACCAGGAGTAAAAAAAAGAGGAGCCCCTATAGACCCTTCCTTAATGTTAAGTGAGTCTATGTAATAAGGCACCTTGAGCTAGGAATCTGTATGAGTGGGGGTAAAGCCTGAAACAACCAGACAATGTCCTAGAGAGGACAGTATAAAGGTTAAAAGCTTTAAAGAAGCTCTTCTCTAGTTATTGAGTGCCCATTAACCAATAGGTAAAGAGTAACTAGTAGTAACTTCCATTGAAAAGTTTGACATCACTAACAATCTATGTTTTCTTTCCCGAAAAGAACATTGTCTGCGAATCTTTTGTTCGCCCTGAGTCCGAGTATTAACCTACTGCCTCTGGCGTGGAGTCGAACTACTATTCTTCTGAGATGGGTATGAAAAAGATGAAAAAATGAGCTGCTTAGTTGTAAGTCACAGAGTATTCTGGGCCGAGACGCCGAGTTGAACATAGGATCCAGAGATAATATAATTGTTGTTCGTTTTATCGAAAGTGAAATAGTGATGTTCATCCTTCATTAACTATTTAACTTGTAGAAGTGAAGTAGGAATTAGTACAAAAATCATATCGAACAAAGTTAACTTTGGTCAAGTGGTAACATATATGTCTCCCCGTGCACAGTAGAGCACGACTGTCATCTTCTTTTTAGTATTATTGAAGAAGTAAAAGATAAAATGCAGTGGGTATTCAGACAAACAATATCCAAAACATGATCAGATCTAATAGTAAAAACCATTCATAGAGTCAGAAATTTGTACTGAAATCAATGATTAAGTTAATAATAATTAAAAAAAACAACCCACAAAATCTCTCTGTTTTTTTTTTTTGCAGTTTTTCCGAATGAGTAATGGGTTCTTTTCTTAATGAATCAACCTCTACAAAGTTCTGGGATTTCTTGATCATCACTAGCTGAAATTCTTGAAGCAGTGAAAGAACATAATCCAACTTCACTTAAAGTCTTTCTAGACCTAAAACTCTGTTGATTATGAGACTGTTTACAATGAGCAATAGCTCCTTGTATTGATGATTCAAATTCTGAATTTGCACTATTACTTCTCTTTAGTAAATGTAATTCGTAAGACCCATTTGAATTTGAACTCAATGAAGAAGAAGATGAAGACTCAGATGAAGAAAAAGAAGATTTAGTTGCAGGATTCCTTTTAATAGCTCCTGAAAAAGATCTTCTATGAGAAGAAGAAGAACCATTACCTTCTTCAATCATCTTTTCTTTATCAGTACCTATAATTTGATGATTCCTGCTCTGTTTCTGATGAATCTGTCCAAATGGGGTTTTCTTTCCTACTTTCACATATTTGTTAAAACATTCTTTAGCTTTTGAAATTGTGATAATTTCATTTCCATTTTTGGGTGCTATCTCTAAACAGGATTGATCATTTGAAGATTTTGAAAACAATGATTTGAGATAAACCCTTGAAGCTTTAAGTTTTAGAAAACCCAATGAAGATTGTTTGATCAACTTGAGTTTCTTGGCCCAAGATTTCCTTTTGTGTTCATCAATGAAACTAGTGATTTCGGTTGAGCATTCAATGAAATACTCTTCCGGGTTTAGTTCTCTACTAACTTGAGAAGATTCTGCAGGAGAGATATTGGAGGAAGCAAATGGAGTTGTGGTGGTCGTGGTGGTTAATGGGGTGGTGAAGTTTTCCTTGAAGGAATCAGATTTCAACTCAAAATTACTTGTACTGTTGATGGAGGAATTGTGAAGGAGTTTTTCGACCATTTGAAGACGAGGCGGAAGATGAAGAGGAAGGAGTTTGCCTTTATAGAAAAGTTCATCAGCAGGGGAAGTTGGCATTAATTCTTTGTCTAGAGATTTTGATGACATTTGGAATTCAAATTCTCTTGTTGGATGTGAAGAAGTAGTAATGGAGGAGTGGCTTAAGAAAGTTGAAGAACTGACTTCCATGTCTATGTAGTCTTCTTCTTCTTCTTCATGTTCACTTGATAGGGAATCTCTGCCCATCTCTCTCTCTCTCTCTCTCTCTCTCTCTCTCTCTCTCTCTCTTTAGACTCTAGAGAATGGTTGTGGGTGGGAGGGAGGTCAGTTCATTTAAACTCAAGGGAGGGGAAGGCAGAGTTTCCTTTAAAGGGAGGATGGAGCCAAATTGGAAATATATTATTTTGTCAGTGTTTTTCCTGGAAACTTGAATCATTTACATGACAAATAAAATAAATTTATGGGTATAGGCCAACATTTTTTTTTGTTGAAATTGGCCAACATTTCGTGCCACTTCTCTTTCATCTTATTTGGTTAACTTAATGTATGCCACTATATTTCAATTTCAGCATACTTCTTCTTTTATACGTAACAAGTTAAGTCAATTTTCGTACTTCACACATCTGAATTAGACATCGAGGCAAAACGGGGCCTCACAAGACCCATTTGACACTAATTATGGTAAAGTGGGTATTGGAATTTTTTTTTTGTTGATCCAGTGGGTATTGGAAATTGAACTCCTATCTCCTAACAAGATAAGAAATATTAGAAGGTGACTACTGAATCCTCAAGTTTATAGTAAAATTGATAACCAAAATACGTAATTTTCTTCAAATCGTAAAGGTTGGGTCAATATCCCTTCACAATAAACTTATAAATGTGACTGAAATGTTATTGCAAGTTTGCAACTTCTTTTGGAATAAACCAAATAAAAGAACTTTTAGTACCATATTCCCTGTTACCTTA
>BEHA01000348.1:118073-143558 GCA_002897215.1 Eschscholzia californica subsp. californica | reverse complement strand
CACTTGGCTAATACATTATCCTTCCTTCAAAAATTCTTGATGATATACAATAGGACTTCAATACAAGTACACTTTCATGCATGTATCCTCTCGTTCACCGTCTTGAATATCAATATCATCTTCTCAAGGGTGTGAAAAGACAAATTTGCCGTAGGATTCTTATCCTATTAGCCACGTAGGATAGACGGTGCAGAAGGGAGTACATGACTTTAAACATTTTTGTATACAATAAGTTTGTCAAGTAGATGATGACAGCCAGGAAAAAAATATTATGGGTCTATTAGCCCCTTAGGTTTTATACATATTTGTTGGTGGAAAGTTTTGTAGAGCGAAAATTTTGATACTATAATATTTGATAGTTTGTTTTCTTCTTATTTGTAAATTAACAAAACAACATCAATGATATTTTCTGCAAAACCCCAACACTTCCCAGCCAAGTAAAAAACATAAAAATCAGAACTGAAACTTCCTGCCTATATATATCAAATCTCCCGTTCTCCCATTCCTAACAAAAACAATAATGCATTTGTAACTTTTTTTTTTTTTTTTTTGTTGCAAATGCATTTGTAACTCGATAAGTATGTCTTATGGATAGAGAGAGAGAGAGAGGGGTAGAAATAGAGAGGTAAGGCATTGTTTGGAACCACAATTTTTATAGTAGGATAATGCTCACTTTTGGCGAATAAATGTTTGAGTTATTTCCTTTTTAGTTCTATAGTTTGTAACTACTCTCTCGGTCCCAAAATGAATGACCTATTTTGAAAACTCAACTTATTAAGGAACATCATTAATTAAAGTTTGACTTTCAAAGGTTTTCCAATTGTATCCTCACTAACTTTCTAATTTACAACAAAAAATTTAATTTACTTTTAAATAAAGTTGCCATTAAATTGATAGTAATGGGTACTAATGGAAAGAGTCAAAAGTTCTTCTTTTTATTTTTAGAAATAGGACACTAAAATTGGACAACTCAAAACAGAAGATTAGGTCACTCAAATTGGGACGGATAGGGAGTAGTTTTTTTTTTTGCCCACTGTTTTTTATAACTTCGGAATTGTTCCCTTTTTTGTTAACTCCGTCACCTAAATTTTAATGGTTAGTTATTTTGTCATAATTACCCTTATTACAAAAATGATTTTGTAAACTCAAAATTGATCTCCTTTTAAATATGAGTTAATTCCTAAATAATTCCAACTTTTTTAAAACTAATTTGGAGGAAGTCAAAATTTTATTGCGACCTTCAAACTTAAATTTTTATTTTGTTTTATTTCTTCTTCTTCTTTCTCTCTCTTCTTCCTTCTTCTTTTTCCCTCTTTCTTCTTTCTTCTCACTCTGCTCTCTCTCTCTAAAGCTTCGATAATCCCTTCACCAGAGTTAATAAAAGGGAGTCAATTTGAATTTACGAGAAATAAGAGATAAAAAAAAGAAGTCGGTCACAAATTATGAGGCCAAAAAATAAATAACTCTAAATGTTTTGTACTTATCTTATTGATAGTTCCGGTATTACTTCTTGTAAGAAAAACATAGAGACAACCCTTAAATAAACGAAAAATGCTAAACGACTCGAGAAAGTAGGTCGAGCGCGGGTCGAAAAGTGACGTGATCGGTTCTTGTTAGACGGGCTATGTTGAGAGAGAAACGACCCATCAATAGAAGCTGGTCAAGCCAAGTCGCCTTTTGCCCCGTAATCGGCCCACTTTGGTCAATTACTTTATGTGAGTTCTTGGGTGTTGATTTTCTTGTTTTCCTTTCAAAATCAAAAATTGCTCTCTCAACAAAAAAAAAAAATTAAAAATTGCTTAATTGTTATGGCCTATTTGGCTGCCCATATATGGAGGGTGCTTATAGTATAACTATTTTGAGGGATTAGTAATAGTTTCAATTGTGGTGTTTTCAAACCCACACATCATCCTTTATTTGGATATAATTAAACGTGTCTCTGGAGGAAGGGAAATTGGGTCAAATGACCTTTGACCCAATTGACTTTGGTGGAATGACCCTTATTTTTCAAGTTCCTTGAAATGACCCTAATTTTGTCATTTTCTTCCAAGTTTGCCCCTCAATATAAAATTGAGTCTAAATTTTCTAGACACTGGATTTTGATCCAAATCGAGAAAACCCCTCTCTCTCTCTCTCTGAAACGAAATTTGATGGTTCTTAGAGCTTTCAAAATCATTCCACCCTTCCCTCTTTAATTTATATGGCATTAATCAATGCAATTGAGTCTCAATCTTGAAATATCTTGAATCTTCTCTCCCATCTAGGGTTGCAATTTAAAATCTCTTCTTCTTCATCAGAAATTTCACCCAAATTTTTACTTGGTTAGGATTTGGTCGATTTGTTGAGGTAAGTTCATCTTTGTTATGGTTTTATCATATTTCATCTTCATTGTTAATTTGTTTCATATTATAGGTCCTTTTGTTTGGTTTTGTATGAGTTTTGATTTATTTATGTATTGTTCATCTTCCTAGGGTTTACCTTGTTATAAGTACATGATTACATTGTTTTACGTTATGTTTTGGTTGTTTATCTATTGTGTAATGTTAAATTCATCTTATGTGTTGCTTATTTTTTAATGGGTTTTACCTTAATCTTATGGATTGATTACTTTGCTTGACAATGTTCACCATGTGTTTGTTAATAGTCTTCAATGAATGAAAGTATTGTTAATGTTGTTGAAGTTTGTTCATCATTTATGTGTTTGTTAGTTGTCCTCAATGGCTACCATATTCGTATCTTTAGGTATTAATGTCTTACGATACATAAGATAACTTTTTGTGAATGATCCCACTTAAAATATTTGCAACGTGACGAACAATTGAAAGAATACTAGACATGATTTGTTAATAGTCTTCAATATTAGTAACCTATACTAGTTCAGACTCAGACTATACTTGTTCAAACTCAATCTAGACTGTAACCTATACAAGTTTACTTTCCTCGATGAAATCGTAATTATATATATAGCTTCTAAATGTATCTATTTTTTGTTGATGTTTGACCTTGTGTTTCCTTGTATTACTTAATAATCTTCAAGCATAAAATATTGTTTTATATGTTTTTTGGAAGTTGGTAGTACTTTTAATACATGCATATAATGAATTTTTCTTTGTTTTGTAGGATAATTTCTAATTGATTCCGTTAGCGGTTGATTATTCCATGGTGGTAAATTGTAAAATGTGAATGACAAAATAAAGTATCTTGGTGGTAAACAAGTCGGAAAAGTTCTATCAAACGGGACAACACTTAGAGAACTTCGTGAAGTTTTTAATGAAATAGTATGTGAAGATAGGAAGAATAGCTTGACAAAATTGAGTTTTATGGTTCCGGGGACAATTCAAAGTACTTCACCTATGGAAATACTTCGACTTATTTTACTTTGATATCTATTACAATTGAGTAATATTAATTTGAATGCTTAAATTTCTTATGAATTTGTCCACACAATGTGAGAGTAGACATCGAAAGACTCCTTGAGACTGTCTGAGTCTAGACTCCTGCAGTCCGAGTCTAGACTCCTGCAGTGCGAGTCTAGACTCTTGCCTTCCGAGTCTAGACTCCTGCCGTTCGAGTCTAGACTCTTGCCGTCCGAGTCTAGACTTCTGTAGTGTCATATAATATCGTCTAAGTTTTTTACACCTATAGAAGAACATAAATTTACGTCTTAAAATAGTCACATACATACAACGAGTTCACAACAGAATTAAAAGTGCACCAAGTAAAAGGTCATACTACATTTACATTAGAATATATTTCATTGCAGATGCATTAAGAGACTTCACAAATAATTTTTCTTCATTCACACAACAATCTTTGTGGCAATACTCTAAATCTTTCTTCTCTACTATTTGGGCCAAATTTTTAAACATTGCAAATCAAAAATACAAATTCATTCACCATGTATCGAGAAATTATGGCATACTATAAAAAATAACCGTTAAACTATAAAAGTTTGTAGCTTTTGCTTGCTCTAAAAAATGACGAAAGGAAATCGATCATCTTTCTTCAACTTTGCCTTCAAATTATTACTAAGGTGGTAAATGCATGCACCGTGCATTGCATAAGGAAATACAGTTTGAACTCCTTTCTAATCTACCACCATGAAATAACCAAATGCTCACGGATTCTATTACGAATTACCCTACAAAACAAAGATAAATTCATTATTTGTACGTACTAAAATCACTACCAACTTCCAAAATACATATAAACATGAGATGAATTCAACATGTAAATTGACAACACATAAGATGAATTCAACATGTAAATTGACAAAAGCGAAGTACCAATTTGAAAAGTAACACACTACTATGTCCCGAAAATTGCTTCCAACTTAAAAGTTAAATGCTTATACAACACGGATTGCGAGTCCTTCTTTTTGTCCAAAAGTATAATAATGTAATCGCCAATTTGATGTTATCAAAACTCACTACTCCTCTAAAAATATCTTCAAAAGTGTTTTCCATGGACCCCAAAAAGTCGTACGAGGAATCAACTTCAGAAATGGTTCACCTCTTTCTGGAACATGAACATTCTCCCACCCTAAAAGTGTTTCATCCAAATTTTCAGGAATTATGCTTAGCACCACATGCATTAGTGAAGAAAAGGATGACCATAAACAGAAAAAATTTATACACATTATTTCTGAGTTTTAGGCAGCAAGTTGCATTAACCTTCATTACAAAAGTCAGCTTCTACACCATATGAAAGGTTCCCAAGTAAAAAAACAACAGTTCTGAAGTATCAGTTTGGTCGTGGAAATGTTGCGAAAATGCTCAAGATAGATGAGGAACTTCTATTTTGTGTTAAAAAAGTAAGTTAATCTTGTAAATTCTTGTAAGTTCTACCATTTGTCATGACATCTATATTATTCGGTTCTGGTCCAAGAATAAGGAAGATGATTGTTGTATACACCAATTAAGGAAGATGAATTCAAGATGTAAATTGACAATCAAGCAATACATAAGATGTAATAATGAAGATGAAGTAAGAACAAACTTCAACAAACATGAACAATATTTTCATTCATTGAGGACTATTAACAAACACATGGCGAACATTGTCAAGCATAGTAACCAATGCATAAGATTAAGGTAAAACCCAAACAAAAATTGAAAAATTAACAATATATTAGATGAATTTAACATTAAACATTAGATAAACAATCAAAACATAACCTAAAACAATAGATAATCATGAAGTTGTAAAACCCTAGGAAGATGAACAATACCTAGATAAATCAAAAACCAATTCAAAACCAAACAAAACAACATATAATATGAAACGAAATAAAAATTAAGATGAAATAAGGTAACTATAACAAAGAAGAACTTACCTCAACAAATTGAACAAACCCTAACCGAGCAAAAATTTGGCCGAAATTTCCGATGAAGAAGAAGATATTTAAGATTGAAACCCTAGACGGAGAGAAGTTTCAAGATGGGAACTCAATTGCGTTGATTAATGCCATACAAATCGAAGACACAAGGTGGAATCACTTCGAGAACTCTAGGAATCCATCATATTTCGTTCTAGAGAGAGAGCAAGGTTTTCTCGGTTTTGCTTGTTATGTTCGATGTCTAGAAAATCTAGACTTCGTTTTATACTGAGGGGCAAATATGGAAGGAAAGTGTAAACATAAGGTCATTTGACCAAAACTACAAAACAAGAGTTATTTCACCAAATAATTTTGGATCAAAGGTCATTTGACCCAAATTCCCCTTGAGGAAAGTAGTTTGACTAATCAAGATAGAATTCCTTAGCTATGAAGACACTTCCTAAACGTGTCATCCTTGAAGCAAATTATATCATGCATGGGTTATTATAAATAGGAAAGTTAGTTTCCTTATTTGGTAACAACAAGTTTGTAATAGAGACCTCTATTACTTAGTGCAGTTAATAAAGAATTACATTATCTCTTTCCATCTAGTTACAATACACTTTTCTTTTACCTTGGGTTATTAAATTTCATCACGTTATCAGCACGACAGTCTATAGCTGTGCTATAAAGGAGATTTCATCCAACTTAAGGAGATACCAAAATCTACAGGTATTTCGTAATCTTCCAAGTTTATATGTCGAATCTAACAAGTGTTGATTTTACAACCCTCGATTTATCAGGGAAAAACTATATTACTTGGAAGCTTGAAATCGAAGCTCATCTAGAAGTCAAACAACTAGAGAAGACAATTTGCTAGGGAAATAATGAACCGCTTTACAAACGCTCAACGACCCTCATTGTAATCCTCCATCATTTATGTGAAGAACTCAAATCAGAATGTTTATATCAGAAAGACCCACTTGCATTATGGAGATATTTAGAAAATCGATACGGTAATTTAAAA
This sequence comes from Eschscholzia californica subsp. californica, assembly GCA_002897215.1. Lineage (NCBI taxonomy): Eukaryota > Viridiplantae > Streptophyta > Magnoliopsida > Ranunculales > Papaveraceae > Eschscholzia > Eschscholzia californica. Next base: position 137,214 of record BEHA01000348.1, on the reverse strand, counting down.
AAGGTTATTTTACCGAAGGCCCAGAATGACTGGATAAACCTGCGGCTGCAGGATTTCAAAACAGTTTCTGAATATAATTCTGTCTTAGTCAAAATAACTACAAAATTGGGTCACTGTGGTTATCCAGTTTCTGAAGAACAAATGCTAGAAAAAACGTTTTCCACATTTCATATATCCAATATGAATCTGCAAGAGCAGTATAGAAATATGAATTTTAAATGTCATTCAGAGTTTTCATATCTTCTTGTAACAGAACAAAATAGGAAAGTAATTATGAAAAATCAAGAAACTCGTCCAACTGGATATACTAACTTTTCAGAAACTTATTCTACATCCGTCTCTACTGAAAGACGGGAACAGAACCATAAGGGTCGTGGTCGTGGCAACTACCACAATAAAAATTTGGAGGAACCTGGTCGTGGTGACGATCAAAATAAAGATACCAGAAGTGGTTGGTACCGTTCTGGGGGGCGCGGTCGTGGCAACGACCGAGGCCGATGGGCAAATAACTCAGGCAACAGATACAAGCCGTATAATCGGCAAAATAAAGGGAAGAAGGTGGTAAATGAACCTTCTGAAATGAAGAATCAACCATGTTTTAAATGTGGTAGGACAAGACATTGACAAAGAACATGTAGGACTGCTAAACATTTAACAGATCTTTATCAAGCATCCTTGAAGAAGCGTACTGCCAATGTAGAAACAAATCATATGGAAATCAATGATTCTTCATATAACACAAGATTGGATGTATCTGACTATTTAACTGATGATGTTGAAATATATCTTACTGAAGTCAGGACCGAGTCAAAAGTCACAGATTATGGGATTAATCTGAATAGCGCACATCGTTGTTGCAATACCTCATCGAAAAAAAGGATATCTATGATAGTGGATATGAAAATCTTACTAATAATGAGTTCGATCAATTACTCGATGATGAGTTTGACGAAATGATTGATCGAATTCGTAACTCTCCTTGGTAGTATTTTTATAATATTTCTAGTTGTTGTAAATTTTGTATTATATTAATGTTTTACTTTTTTACTATTGTATAGCAATGTAATATATAAAACTTACATGTTTTCTATCGATATCTTATGTTTATTTTTTTTTATGTTCGTTAAGGTATGAATTCTAGAAGTACATTTTTGAGAGATGATGAAGATATTTGTCTGGTGGACAGTGGAACCACGAATTCCGTCTTTCGAAGTAAAAAAGTACTTTTTGACTCTGAAATTGTATAAGGCTAATGCGATTACTATCGCTTGTTCATCTAGTCTCATTGACGGCTCTGGCAGAGCAATTATAATATTACCAAGTGGTACGAAGTTAACCATTGACGATGCATTGTATCCAAAAAGATCTTTAAAGAATCTGTTAAGTTTTAAAGACATACGTCGAAATGGTTATCACCTTGAGACTAGAGATGAAAATAGTGAAGAATATTTATATATTACTTCAACTGCTTCGGGCCAGAAGCATGATCTCGAGAGATTGGCAACTCTCTCTTGAGGATTGTATATTACAAGGATAAAAACGGTAGAATCTTATGTTGTCATAAAACAGAAGTTTTATGATCCAAGTGTGACGACACTTTGCTTGTAAACCTTGCTCATTGGGGAAATTAATTATAAGACCGTCTCACACAAAAGTCCATATCGAATCTCCTAAATTTCTAGAAAGTATCCAAGGAGATATATGTGGTCCTATTCACCCACCATGTGGACCGTTTCGATATTGATAGATGTTTCTGCGAGATGGTCACATGTTAATTTTCTGTCTACTCGTAATAATGCATTTGCAAGGTTGCTTGCCCAAATTATTCGATTACGAGCTCATTTTCTCGATTTTCCAATTAAGTCCATACGCCTTGATGGAGAAGGCGAATTTACATCAAAGGCTTTTGATGCATACTGTATATCAGTTGGTATTGATATTGAACATCATGTAGCTTATGTTCATACACAGAATGGTCTAGCGGAATCATTCATAAAACATATACAACTGATTGAACGTCCAATGTTGATGAAAACCAAGTTGCCGGTTTCTGCATGGGGATCTGCAATATTACATGTTACTGCTTTGATCCGCCTACGCTCTACAGCGAATGGTCAACATTCTCCTTTGCAACTTGTTTTGGGGTCATCAACCAAACATAACGCATTTGCGTATTTTTGGATGTGCGGTGCACGTGCCAATTACACCTCCTAAACGGACAAAATTCGGACTTCAGCGCCGTCTGGGGATATATGTTGGGTTTGATTCACCATCTATTATCAGGTATCTAGAACCTACCACAGGTGACACTTTCACTGCAAGATTTGCAGATTGTCATTTTGACGAAACAGTTTTCCTGCCATTAGGGGGAGAAAATTCGTCTGCAGTGAATAGCAAACAAATTGAATTGTGTTGGAGTACAAAAAGTTTATCTCATCTAGATCCTTATACAAATCAATCTGAGCTCGAAGTAGAAAGGATAATACATTTGCAAGGCATTGCAAATAAACTATCAGATGCATTTAATGATGCAGCAAGGGTAACAGAATCATATATCCCTGCTACTAATGCTCGTGCACGAATTAATATTCGTAAAGGACCAGGAGAAACTGCTATAGCAAATGAGTCGTCTAAAATACGTCAGAAGCGTGGACGACCAATTGGTTCTAAAGATACTATCCCTAGAAAGAGGAAGAATCAATCACAAAATAATAGTTCTCTAGAATAGACTATTAATGATACACCCACACTTTCTGAACAAATACCCCTTGAAGAGGGTGAAGCCCTTGATGAGGCAGAGATACCAAACAATGAGGAAATCTCTATAAATTATGAATGTCCGAAAAAAGTGTGGGACCAAAACGAAACAATTGTCGACGAGGTATTCTCTTTTGTAGTGGCAACCTTAATTCTGAAAGAGAATGATGATTATGAACCACGCTCTATTGAGGAATGTGGAAAGAGACCTGATTGGTCGAAATGGAAAGACGCAATTCAAGCAGAACTAGATTCACTCAATAAACGTAGTGTTTTTGGACTTGTGGTCCTAACATCTAAGGATGTAAACCTAGTTGGGTTTTGTGAGAATGTCACAAGTTAGTGCACTCTTAGTTTGATTTAGTCTTTGTTTATTTCATGTGTTTGAATAAGTCCTAAGCAACTACTCTACTGGATATATTAGTGGAGTAAGAATAGGGAGGTTGTTAGTTAGTGGTAGTCAGAATTTTTAGCTATAAATTGTGAGTTATGTGAAACACAAAAATGCAGAGAGAGAATTGTTCTTACAACCAATTTGTAATTGTGTTCATCATTCTTTTATCAATAAATCAGACTTGTGTTTCATATATAGAGATTTGTTCTATTTGTTTCATGGTACCAGAGCAAGGTTTTCTGCATATCAAGTGTTTGATTTTATTACCAAGTGAAGAAAATTTTTGTTGAGTGTTATTACTTTTATATCAATATGAATGGAAGTAATTCAGTATCTCCTATGTCTACAGAGAAACTTGTCGGAACCAATTATCAATATTGGAGGTTGTGTATGGAGGCTTTTCTTCAAGGACAAGATCTATGGGATCTTGTTTCCGGTACTGAGACACTTCCCGGTGATACTCCCGAAAACGCTGAGTTAAGGAGGAAATGGAAAGTAAGGTGCGGAAAGGCTTTATTTGCATTGAGAACTTCGATCGGTAAGGAATTTATTGATCATGTTCGTTCATTGGATTCTTCGAAAGACATCTGGGATACTCTTGAAAGGTTATTCACCCAGAAAAATACTATGCGGCTGCAATACCTTGAGAAGGCGCTAGCTTCTTTAACTCAAGGTAGCATGTCAATTTCTGGTTACTTTCTTAAAGTTAAGAATGTATGTTCAGAAATCTCAGATTTGGATAGTGAAGAACCTATTAGTGATGCGAGGCTACGACGCTATTTGATTCGTGGATTACGACCTGACTTCATGCCGTTCATTTCATCAATACAAGGATGGGTTTCGCAACCATCTATCATTGAGTTAGAAAACCTACTTTCTAATCAGGAAGCATTGGTTAAACAAATGCTTGGTAAGTCTTCTGGTGATGTCGAAGATGCACTCTTCACTAAAGGCAAGTCAAAGTCGAAAAATGTGAAGAATCATTCTCCAAATGGTGGTAAGCAGAAAACGATTGAGGGGGAGTCAGCAAACCACTCTAAGTTGATATGCTTTAGATGCGGGAGGACTGGACACACGAAGTCGGATTGCCGTGCGAAGCTTGTGTGTAAAAAGTGTGGCAAACCAGGCCACATTAAGCCAAATTGTTATGCAAAAGTTGTCAAATCAGATGCAAATGTTGCACATGAGGTTGAAGATAGTGATGAGCTACAGTGGGAGAATTGTCTCTCAATTGAGGTTATTAATCAACCGTACAACATGGCTTCGGTTACACATCAGAATGAAAAGAAATCGGAGATTAATACCAGCTGTATTGACTACAAGAATGAGTGGATCGTTGACTCGGGTTGCTCACATCATGCTACCGGTAATGCTTCTATACTTTCTGATATTCGTCCTCATTTGAGCAAGCGAGTAATTGTGACAGCTGACAACTCATTACATCCTGTAATGAAAGAAGGTGACTTCAATGTGAAGGCTACTAATTCTGATGATGAAAGTCTTACACTTGAAGATGTATACCAAGTACCGGGTTTAAAGAAGAATCTTGTTCCTGTTTCTCAAATCACTAACTCGGGTAAGTATGTTTTATTCGGACCAAATGATGTTCAGATTCTTGATGATTATAAAAGTGTTGATGCTAATGTCTTATTCACCGAAAGAAAGACAAACTCTTTTTATGTTTTATCTGCAAGTGAGGCGTATGTAGAAAAGACAAGTCAAAATACAACGGCTTCACTTTGGCATGCTCGACTCAGACACGTTGGTAATCAATTGTTGCAGCAAATATCAACAAATAGATTACTTGAAGGAGTTCCTTACTTCAAATCAACACATCAGGATGTCATTTGTGCTGGTTGTCAATACGGTAAATCACATCGACTTCCTTTTCAGAAATCTTTGAACCGTGCATCATCGATGTTTGAGTTTGTACATTCTGATCTCATGGGACCTACAAGAACACCAAGCTTTAGTGGTTTCCGTTATATGATGGTTATTGTTGATGATTTTTCGCACTATAGTTGGGTGTATCTCTTGAAAAACAAAGGTGAAGCTTTTACACACTTTGTACAATTCAAAGAGATGGTAGAGAAGCAATTCGGGTCTTCTCTGAAGTGTTTACGAACTGATAATGGGGGTGAATTCTAGTCACATGAGTTTGCTGAATTTTGTCGAAAACATGGTATTCATCGGCAATTAACATGCCCGGATACCCCGCAACAGAATGGAGTCGCTGAACGTAAGTTAGCACATCTTACAACAATGACTTTGTCTTGGTTGCACGATAAGAACCTTCCTCGAGAGTTGTGGGCAGCAGCTATGCAGTGTGCTTGTCATGTGATAAACCGACTGCCTCCATGGCCAGGTACATCAAAATCTCCTTTTGAGCTGCTATATACTATCAAACCTAATGTGAGTTACTTTAAAGTTTTTGGGTCTCTTTGCTATGTTCATATACATAAGCATAATCGAACTAAGCTAGATCCAAAAGCAAGGAAGTGTGTGTTTGTTGGTTATGATGCGAACAGGAAAGGATGGAGATGTATGGATCCTATCACTAAGAAGATTGTGACTTCTCGAGATGTTGTTTTCGATGAGGTTTCTAACTTTTACCCGACTGCTGGCCCGAAAGAAACTTCTGTCTTTATGCCTTTTGTTGAAACTGATCCTGAACCTATCTCTACCGAATACGACCTCAGCGATAGGGGGAGTTCAGAATCTTCTTGTCATAATGATTCACCACAAAGTGAAGTTGTATTGTGAAGAAGTGCAAGACCTAAGAAGACACCTACTCATCTAAAAGATTATGAAGTTCGAGCTAACCAATGCACTATTACTTCTTGTTTTATGTTGGAAGACACTTTGGAAAATGAGCCTTCTTCCTATATTGAAGCTCAAGGGAGGACAGAATGGGAGAATGCAATGAAAGATGAAATTGCAGCCTTGGACAGAAATTCTACTTGGGTTCTTGTACCGAGACCGAAAGATGTTGAACTTGTAACATGTAAATGGGTTTATAAGTTAAAGAAGGCAGCTGATGGAAGCGTTTCTAGACACAAAGCTCGTCTGGTTGCTGATAGGCCTAAAATAGGTCTATTCCCGCAAGTATACGGGGTCAAGTTATAGTATGTTAGTAAATCGGGAAATCGTCCCAAGGAATAGGTAGGTAACTTCGAATATTGACGGCAAGTTTAGCCCAATAATCAAAATGTCAATAACTACTTAGACTAAAACACACACACACCCCACTTCATAAATTTGATGATTGATTGTAAAGAAATAAGAAAATAAATAAAACTAACTAAACTATCTAAATGATAGGTAAGAGGATATCTAAGCTTATAAAATCCACCGCATAATTTCACTTTATAAAACAAGCACTTAATTACTTAAATCTCTTTTGTATTTACTCGGGATCCAATATAATGAACTATTTGGATTCCGGATGATGTTCTAGATAAAACAATTTTATAATTACTAATTCTAATTGTCTTCCTTATAAAGATTCGGATCACTTAACTATTATTCATCATCTAAAAAGCATACTCCATCTAACAACTTAACGAAAGTATGAAATATCTAATTATGAGGCATGAGTAATAGAAAGAAAATCCAATCCATATAGATAAACAATCAATAGAAATTAAAGCACATCAAGGGATTTAGTTAATCAAGAACAAGTGTTACAAAGATCCAAAATGGGTTTCATTTACAACCTCAGATTGCTAAGTTAACTATACATGGAATCTAGAGTAACATTCATTGACATTGCAAAATAAATGAAAATACTAAGAAATTAATGGAAAGAGATCACCAAGAATGTTTAAATTCCATATTGCCATGTATCTCCATTTTATCCAAGATTTGCTCCATTTGTGCTCAAGAATTTTACTCCAAGAAATCCAAGTAATAGCTATTTTATTGCACCCAAATAAGAAAAAAGAAAGAGACGAAAGAAATTAGATGTAGAAAGAAGTTGGAAAGAAGAGATGAAAGGGGATAAAGATGTAGAAGAATATGGAAAGAAGAAGGAGAAGACTATTAATAGAAGAATAATAGTGGCAGAGAGGAAGTAGTAGTAGTAGAGAAAGATGAAAAAAGAATGGAAAAGATGGATTTGGTAGAAGAAAAAAATAGGTTGGAGAAAGAAATAGGTAAGAGGAGATTGAGAGGGTTTCCAAGTCTAGAGAGAAATGAAAGAGGTAGAGATTTATTTATAGATGGGTTGATGGCTGATAGGCCTAAAATAGGTCTATTCCCGCAAGTATAAGGGGTCAAGTTATAGTATAATTTGTAAATCGGGAAATCGTCCCAAGGAATAGGTAGGTAACTTCGGATATTGACGGCGAGTTTAGCCCACTAATCAAAATGTCAATAGCTAACTTAGAAAAAACACACACACACCCCCCACTCATAAATTTGATAATTGATTTGTAAGAAATAAGAAAACGAATAAATCTAAATAAACTATCTAAGAGAGAGGTGAGAGGATATCGAAGGTTATAAAATCCACCGCATAATTTCACTTTATAAAACAAGCACTTAATTACTTAAATCTCTTTTGTATTTACTCGGGATCCAATATAATGAACTATTTGGATTCCGGATGATGTTCTAGATAAAACAATTTTATAATTACTAATTCTAATTGTCTACCTTATAGAGATTCGGATTGCTTAACTATTATTCATCATCTAAAAAGCATACTCCATCTAACAACTTAACGAAAGTATGAAATATCTAATTATGAGGCATGAGTAATGGAAAGAAAATCCAATCCATATAGATAAACAATCAATAGATATTAAAACACATCAAAGGATTTAATTAATCAAGAACAAGTATTATAAAGATCCAAAATGGGTTTCATTTACAACCTTAGATGACTAAATTAACTATACATGGAATCTAGAATAACATTCATTGACATTGTAAAATAAATGAAAATACTAAGAAATTAATGGAAAGAAATCACCAAGAATGTTCAAATTCCATATCCCCATGTATCTCCAATTTGTCCAAGATTTGCTCCATTTGTGCTCAAGAATTTTACTCCAAGAATTCCAAGTAATAGCTATTTTATTGCACCCAAATAAGGAAAAGAAAGAGAAGGAAGAAATTAGAGTAGAAAGAAGTTGGAAAGAAGAGATGAAAGGGTATAAAGATGATAGAAGAATATTGAAGAAAGAAGGAGATGACTATTAATGGAAGAATAATAGTGGCAGAGAAGAAGTAGTAGTAGTAGTAGTAGAGAAAGATAGAAAAATAATGGAAAAGATGGATTAGGTTGGAGAAAGAAATAGGTAAGAGGGGATAGGTTAGAGGAGATTTTAGGGTTAGAGAAAGAAAAGTAGAGAAAGAGAAGGTATGGGAATAGAGAAGAGGGATTGAGAGGGTTTGCAAGTCTAAAGAGAAATGAAAGAGGTAGAGATTTATTTATAGGTGGGTTGATGGCTAGGGTTTTAGGAGTTAATTGGGAGAAAATGGGAGAAAGAGGGTTAAAATAGGAAGTTAGGGTTGCTTTCTACTCAAGAAATGATTTCCTATTGGTAGAACATAAAGTGAGACAAAAAGGAGGGGTATAAAAGTAATTTTCGGAGGGCTTAAAAGTGAAAAGAGGGACCACATGCTGCTGTCCGGTTTGTGCATTCAGGACGTGCCACGTCACCTGCTATTATCCCACCAGCCAGAATGGTGCCCGAAAGTGTCCCACCAGTCTACATTCTTTGACTCCAACTTTGACTATGCATATCTCACTCTTCCGGACTCCGAATTGACTTCCGTTTTCTCCTACGAGCTCGTCTCGGACTCTACTTTTTATTCGTCACTGACCTTGTCCAAATTTACCAGAATACCCTTGTGTCCAAAAGACCAAAATGCCCTTCAAGTAACTTTTTTTTCATTTTTAACCGTTTTTCACCCCTAACTCTCCAAAAGACACTTAATCAAGAAAACCAACCATTTTATTATAATAAAGACTCGAAACGAACTAACTCGACTAAATTAAACGACTTAGATGGGATATTTTCATGACCCATCAATGGCTAGGGTTTTAGGAGTTAATTGGGAGAAAATAGGAGAAAGAGGGTTAAAATAGGAAGTTAGGGTTGCTTTTTACTCAAGAAATGATTTCTTATTGGTTGAACATAAAGTGAGACAAAAAGGAGGGGCATAAAAGTAATTTCCGGAGGGTTTAAAAGTGAAAAGAGGGACCATGTTGTTGTCCGTTGGGTGCATTCAGGACGTGCCACGTCATCTGGTTGTGTCCCACCAGCCAGAATGGTGCCCAATAGTGTCCCACTAGTCTACATTGTTTGACTCCAACTTTGACTATGCATATCTCACTCTTCCGGACTCCGAATTGACTTTCGTTTTCTCCTACGAACTCGTCTCGACCTTTACTTTTCAACCACGCACTGACCTTGGACAAATTACCAGAATGTCCTTGACTCCAAATGACCAAAATACCCTTCATGCATCTTTTCCTCGTTTTAAACCGTTTTTCACCCTAATTCTGCAAAAGACAACTAATCAAGAAAGCCAACCATTTTATTATAATAAATACTCGAAAGGAACTAACTCGGCTAAATTAAACGACTCAGATGGGACATTTTCATGACCCATCAGTTGCTCGTGGTTTCTCTCAACAATATGGTTTTGATTATGAAGAAACCTTCAGTCCCGTTGCAAAAATGGTAACTATTCGTACTATTATCTCTTTGGCAGCAAACAATGGATGGACTGTTTGGCAATTCGATGTAAAGAATGCTTTCCTCTACGGCGAATTGGATCGTGATATATATATATGGAACAACCACTTGGCTTTATATCTGAAGAACTTCCAGAATATGTTTGCAAACTAAAGAAAGCACTCTACGGTCTCAAACAAGCACCTCGTGCGTGGTATGGTAAGATTGCTGAATACTTCTTATTTTGTGGTTATTATCCTTCTGACTCAGATCCAAGTCTCTTTGTGAAAGTAGTTGGAACCTTGCATACTATGATTCTCCTTTATGTTGATGATATGATTATAACGGGTAATAATTCAGCTGCAATCAAACGTTTGAAGGATGATCTATCTATTCGTTTTGAGATGAAAAGCTTAGGTAAAGCTCATTGTTTTCTTGGTTTAGAAGTTGAAGAATCAGATGGTTATTTTCTGTCACAAAGAAGTTATGCAACTAAACTTCTAGAATAGTTTGGTATGGAAAATGCAAATTACACAACCACTCTGATGGATCCAGGTCTCAAATTACACAAGGTTGAAGGTGATTTATTAGATGACGTGACCGAGTATCGTAAACTTGTAGGTTGTCTTCTATACTTAACGGTCACTCGTCCAGACATTACCTTTTCTGTGGGAATAGTAACTCAATTTATGAATCAACCATGTGTTGGTCATATGGCAGCTCCAATACGAATCCTTCGATATGTCAAAGGAACTCTAGAGTATGGGTTGATGTATAAAAAGAATACAAAGTTTCGTTTATGTGGGTTTGTAGATGCTGATTGGGCAGGCAATGTGATTGATAGACGATCTACTTTAGGCTATTGTTTCAATACCGGTTCAGCTGCTATATCTTGGTGCAGCAAGAAGCAAGACACGGTGGCATTATCAACCGCTGAAGCTGAATATGTGGCAGCCACATTAGCTCCCAGGAGTGTATATGGCTTACAAGACTTCTTGGAGATGTTAATCAGGTGTTCTACTTTCCTATTTCCATCTTTTGTGATGATGAAAGTGCTATTAAACTTGCTGGAAACCCTATACTTCATGCTCGCACAAAACACATTGATACTCGCCATCATTTTGTTCGAGAGAAGGTACTTAGTCAAGAAATTGTGTTGAAGTCTATACGGATAAATGAACAGGTTGCAGATGGCCTTACTAAGGCACTTTCAAAAAGCAAGTTTGAGGAGTTTAGAAGTGCACTTGGTCTTGTCGATCGAGAGAATGCACTAAGGGGGAGTGTCACAAGTTAGTGCACTCTTAGTTTGATTTAGTCTCTGTTTATTTCATGTGTTTGAATAAGTCCTAAGCAACTACTCTACTGGACATATTAGTGGAGTAAGAATAGGGAGGTTGTTAGTTAGTGGTAGTTAGAATTTTTAGCTATAAATTGTGAGTTATGTGAAACACAAAAATGCAGAGAGAGAATTGTTCTTACAACCAATTTGTAATTGTGTTCATCATTCTTCTATCAATAAAATCAGACTTGTGTTTCATATATAGAGATTTGTTCTATTTATTTCAGAGAAAACACAATGAAAATAATGAAATCGTTCGCTACAAAGCACGACTTGTGGCACGGGGTTTTCTGCAAAAACTTGGGATAGATTATGAGGAAACATATTCTCCTGTTATGGATGCCATTACATTTAGATATTTAATTAGTCTGACAGCTCAAGAAGAACTCGATATGCATCTACTAGATGTTGTTACTGCATATCTATATGGCAATCTAGATACTGATATTTATATGAAAGTCCCTGAAGGATTCAAATTACCTGAGAAAAACCACGGGTAATGTATTCACTTAAACTTAATAGAGCTTTATATGGTTTAAAGCAATCAGGTTGAATGTGGTACAATCGCCTCAGTGAATACTTGACTAAGGAAGGACATGTAAATGATCCTATTTGTCCATGTGTGTTCATCAAGAAATCAAACATTGGATCTGCTATCATTGCAATATACGTTGATGATATAAATCTAATTGGGACGGTTGAAGATGTCTCAAAAGCTGCAGAATATTTGAAGAAAGAATTTGAGTTGAAAGATCTTGGAAAAACAAAATTCTGCATTGGTTTACAAATTGAGAGGAATATAAGTAGTATACTTGTCCATCAAAATTTATATACAAAAAAGGTTTTGAAAAGATTTTGCATGGATACTGCATATCCTATTAGTACTCCAATGGTTGTGAGATCTTTAGATACCGAAAAAGATCCTTATCGTCCCAAGGAAAATAATGAAGCACTACTTGGTCCTGAAATACCATATTTATGTGCAATCGGTGCTTTATTATATTTGGCTCAATGTACTAGACCTGATATTTCTTTTGCAGTAAATTTATTAGCAACAAAACGACATTGGATGGGAATAAAGCATATTCTTCGATCCCTTCGAGGAACTACTGACATGAGATTATTTTATTCGAAGAATTCACCCGATGGTTCACAAGTAATAGGATACACTGACGCGAGATATCTCTCTGACCCACATAAAGGAGTTTCACAAACAGGTTATATTTTTACTAGTGGCGGTACAACTTTCTCATGGCGATCAAGTAAGCAAAGTATACCCGCTACATCTTCTAACCACTCAGAGATTATTGTTCTTCATGAAGCTACCAGAGAATGTGTATGGTTAAGGTCTATTATTAGTCATATTAGATTTTCATGTGATCTTCCTGGAATTACCAAGTCACCTACTATTATTTATGAAGACAATGCGGCTTGCATTGCCCAAATGAAAGAAGGATATATTAAAGGTGACAGAACGAAACACATTTCGCCAACGTTATTTTTCTCGCACCATCTACAGAAAAATGGTGAAATTGATATTTAGAAGATACAATCATGTGAGAATTATGCTGACTTGTTTACAAAGTCTCTGCCTACTACAACGTTCAGAAAACTAGTAGAAGGTATCGGAATGCAAAGCTTGAATAATCTAATGATGTAAAACTACAACAGTCCACGGTATGATATTCATCAGGGGGAGAAAATTATCGTATGAAAATTTCCACATCACTAGTGCTGGATATCTACGCTTTGTACTCTTTTTCCTTCGTCCAGTTTTTGTCCCAATAGGTTTTTTCTGGCAAGGTTTTAACGAGGCAGCATTTTGCTTATCCAGTGTCATTCAAGATTTTTAATGAGGAAATTATTTCGCATTGTGGTCATCCAAGGGGGAATGTTATGACCTATTTGGCTGCCCATATATGGAGGGTGCTTATAGTATAACTACTTTAAGGGATTCATAATAGTTTCAATTGTGGTGTTTTCAAACCCACACATCATCCTTTATTTGTATATGAATTAAACGTGTCTCTTGAGGAAAGTAGTTTGACTAATCAAGATAGAATTCCTTAGCTATGAAGACACTTACTAAACGTGTCATCCTTGAAGCAAATTATATCATGCATGGGTTATTATAAATAGGAAAGTTAGTTTCCTTATTTGGTAACAACAATTTTGGAACAGAGACCTTTGTTACTTAGTGCAGTTAATAAAGAATCACATTATCCATTTCCATCTAGTTACAATACACTTTTCTTTTACCTTGGGTTATTAAATTTTATCATTAATGTTAATAACAATCTTCTTTTGGGGGGATATTTTTCTAACAAGAAATTGAAAAAGGGAACTATTGAATTCACACTTAGAACAAAAAAGAAGGGAATTAGGAGATTGATATTCACACCCAATAGTGGATTTTGAAGCTCGAGGCATTGTTTTGTCTTCTCTTTATCTTTCATCTTCATCAGGAGCCAGTTCCATATTTACCATCCCTACCTTTTTCTTTTTTTGTTATTTACCATCCCTACCTATTGATCTAATGTTTATTCTTATAGTCCCACTAGTCAACCCTCATTCACTGCTATAATCAGAGGCGAAGCCAGAAATTAACTGAGGGACGGGCTAAAATCTGAAGTACATATAACCATTCAAATTTAAGTTTTCAAGTTTATAATTAACTGAACAAGTTTATAATTTAAACTTTAGGTATTAGTTTTTATAATCCACAATTTCACAACTAAGTATTGTGTTTTTTATTCTACGAACTATAAAGAAGAAGTGAAAGAAGTTTATAGTCATTGATCAACTACTTTCACTTTCAATCTTCCATAATTTTCAAATTTGAAATTAGGGTTTGAAAAGATTATAGAAATTATGAACTTACTTAATGAGTGATGATCTAAGAGCATAGAAGAAAGATAAACACTTGATTTGTAGTCCCTACTTCTGGATTGAGTAACACTCCAAAGTCAAGAGCAAAAGGATTTCAAATTACAATGAAAAGATCAGTTGGATATTTGGGTTTTGTTACCCCTTTCCATTCGTGAGAGTGGGGAATAGGAAGAAGCAGAAAGTAAAGGTAAAGGGAAAGGGGATCAATTTTTTTAAGCGTTGGGCTAGGTTATAAGGGTTATTGTGTTAGGTTACTATTTATTAGGATTCATATGGAAAATGTTAGGAGTTAGAGCCGGGTTGCAGCCCGGCTCAACCCACTAACACCTCCGCCCCTAGCTACAACAACTATCATTCACTCTAAGAAAAATGAACAATTCAATATTTTGGTGTTTTTGGTTCCTCCAATTGCTAGTAAGATTGGACTTGTTAGATAGAGTACTCCTCGCGCTCGAGTACCCCTTGGTAAGTTGGTAGGGTTGGGAATCGGTCCGGTCGGGCGGTCCGGGCCAAAATACACTGTGCCCGACTGTAAATCTAGTCTGGTCCGGACAGGTCAAAAACTTAAAGTCCCTTGCCCAAAGCCCGCCCGAAGTCCGGTTATTTCTTCGGGTACTCGGGTATCGGTCCGGGCCGGTCTAGGTAAATCGAAATTACTAATTATTTTAGAGCCAAATTAGGGCAAAATTGGGGTCAGTTCTACATGAAACAAGTTGATGAAAAAAAAACAAGATGAAACTGACTTAAGAATAAACAACATGAAACAAATTTAAGAAGAAACACCATGAAATAAATCTTAAGAAGAAGATCTTAAAAAACAGATCTTCATTAAATATTCGTTGATCTTCTTTGTCATCTATTGGTTCTTCTGCTTCGTTCTTCTTCAACTCCAGTCTTGTTTAACTTCGTTCTTTAACCTCGTAGAGATGCAAACTTGTAGAGATGAGACAGAGAGAGAGAGTTAAAACGAGAGAGAATTGAGACAAAAGAGAGTTGAGACAAGATAGAGTAGAGACGAGAGAGAAAGTTGAGACGAGAGAGGAGTTGAGACGAGAGAGGAATTCAGAAGATGATTAATGAAAGGGGAGATGAGTTCGGGAGATGAGAGAGAGGGCTCTAGGTTAATGAGGGTGTCTTCAATAGAAACCTATTTATACCCAAGGATATAAAACCTTAATCTAACGGCTGGTAATGTGACCAATCTCTTAATCTAACGGTTGATAGGAAAATCAGTCAGGTCGGTCCGGGCTTGGTAATGTGACAGCTGGTCAGAGCTTCAAAACCGAGACCGGCCCTATAACTCTAATCGGTCAGTCTGGGTTTGGTCCGATCGGACTTTGGGCGGTCTCGGGTGTCTCCGGACTCGGGCGGACACCGAGCTGTTCACGGTCAACGGATTTTGTTCCAGCCCTACCCCTTGGTTAGTGAATGTTGTTTTGATTAATGAAAACATTATTAGGGGCATGCAATTGATGTTATTTATTACCTTTCGACAAAAAATGTAATTGTTTGGTCAACTGAATAACATGATTTGGCTATACTAGACCAATTAGGTGAGGATCTATTCAATTTTGTAGATGAAATGTGCTTTCGACATTCGTATTATAGAGAATACTCAATCACAGACATTTGGCAGGACTTGTAACTTTCTTATGGTCGGAAGTCGATCAAAAGAGCTTTGGATCGAGTCACTTGTAGCAGGGAGTTTCGTAATAGAATAATCCATATGATTTGAGGCACGAATCCATGCACTTATTCTATTTACAAATAATGGAATTGAGGAAGCTAAAACTTTGAGGAAAAGAATTTTCATTTTTATTTGAAAGAATACATAGGGGCCAAGATATCCCCATGTTGTATTGTGGAAGATATCTCTTCAGATAGTCTTCCTAACACGAAAAAGATCTCATTTGCATTAAAAAAAATGATTAGTTCTATAGGCCCTAGGCACTCTATGCTATTTTTATCTAAATAACAAGAGAGGAGCCGAGGAGTGTATTTTTCTTATAAGAGAGATGCTAGAGTTATTTAGAGATGACATAATGACGTGGAATTCACTAAAATACCAAGTTTTTTTAAAATTTGATTACGGAGGGGAATGCTTTTGTTTCCAAATAAGAAAAGATGTCATTCTCTAAGTAACAAATTCTAAGTAATTCTTTCAAAAAAAAAAAGTTCTAAGTAACTCAATCATTTTCCTGGAGGTCTCAGGTTCGAATCCCAGAGAAGGTGGAATCTTTGGTTATTTGATTTGGGATTATTAGGGTGTAAATAATGTAGTTGGGCTTTAGGCCATTGTCATGTTGGGCTATAGGCCCGATTCTTGTGTTCAGTTTGAGTGGGCAGTTATTGAGCGTATCACATCTTTGATGTATCAATGCCAAATGTAACGACATACGTAGATCGTAGTCGACTTCCAAAAAAAAAAAAAAAATCATTTTCCTTCTTATGATATACTCGTCACTTCAGTGACTAAGATTGCACATTCCAAACTTATCTCTAAGAATTGAGATTTTTATCTCTTAAACTCATCTCCAAGAATTGAGATTTTTATCTCTTAAACTCATCTCCAAACCCTCTCTAGACTCCAGTGATTAAGATTATTCCTTCTAAATTTATCTCAAAAAATTGAGATTATACTTCTCAAATTTCTCTCAAAAAAGTGACCCATTTCACAGAATGTAACTACTCACAAACCCAGGTTATGCCCCAATAGACAAATAGCCAGAGGAGGTAGTTAAGTAAAAAACAAATGTTGGCTTCCAAAAGAGAATCAGTATTCAGTAGCATGAATGGTGGTTGTCATTCCACGTTTTCTTCCATTTCTACAGAATGGGGTGTTCACCCGCCCTCATACCTCGTGCATTGCTGAACGGTAGCTTTTAATTTATCTACCTAATCCAATATTTGCCCTTCTTTTTTACATTAATTTACAATAAATACCACCTCTCTCTCTCTCTATGTCCTGTTTCCAGGATGCCGTTTTTTTTTTCGTTTTCTCCCTTTATCACTTAGAAACGTCCACACCGTTTTCCACTTCTAGTCAATCCCAAAAAATTGGCCTATATATCTCTTCTATAAAAACAAGAAAAAACCAAAAACCCTATTCATCTTGTTGCTCTGTTCTGTCTCTTTTCCTTTGATCTGAAAATGAAGGTAGAGGAATTTGAATTCCCATCAACTGTGAAACCACCAGGCTCGACCAGTACCCTCTTCCTCGCTGGTGCAGGTATAATCATCAATTCCCTCTTTCTCACTTAATTCATTAATCAATTCTCAAAACTGATTTTCATTCAATGGTGATGAATTTTGACTGGTATCTCTGTGTGTGTGAAAAAGGGGTGAGGGGATTACAGATAAAAGATCAGTTCATCAAGTTTACGACGATTGGGGTTTATCTAGCTGATGAATCGATTCCTTCTCTGTCTACTAAATGGAAATCCAAATCCCCACAAGAATTGTCCAATTCTCTAGACTTCTTCATGGACATTGTTAAAGGTATATAGTATATAATCCACATTCTTCTTCTCCCCATTCTCATTTTGCGGCAAATCTCTCATTTCCTTTTTTTTTTTTTTTTTTTCTTTTTGGGGAATTTTATTTTCTTCTTCGTCCATTAATGCTGGGTGAATTAACTCATTACCCTTGTTTGTTGGGATTAATTTCAAAAAATAAATGACTCATTGATAAAGAACACTGAAATCTCCCATAAAATGAAGTTATGTGGGTAGTTTGGAAGAGTGACACATGATTATTTAACTAATATATTAGAGGAAGAAAAATTATATTATAAGAGACTACAAAGCAATAATAAAAATCGAGCCTCCATCGAAAAGTGAAAAAGTTCATCAAAAGAGAGAGAGAGTTGACTAGAAATTGAGACTGTTGATTTCGTGTAATTCTAGTATTTAGGCTTTGATTTGTAGTCTCTTCTAGCATTACTCGTGTCTCTGCAAGATATAGATAACCTACATACATACACGATTGTTTACCTTAGCTCAAAATATACTAGGGTTGGGCTTCTCCGACTTCCGAGAGAGAAATTTGATGGGCACCCTCAATTTAGACATTGGAGTCGTCTTCGACTTAGGATCAAAGACACCCCCCTTGCCTTTGATTTTTGCTCAAACGAGCACTCCAGTGTGGGACTGGGCATTGGACAGTGTCAAATTCAACAAATTAGGGAGAGTAGACTTCTTTGGTCTTAGGTGCCTATAGCGAAACCAGAGTTCCTAGCCTCTTAGGCTGCCTATAGCCAAACCAGAGTTCCTATAGTAATTTGCTTCCCAAGTCCCACAACTAAGTTGAGCATTTCTCCATTTGGTCTTCACCAAGAGGGTTAATTCTAATTTAAACACCTAATTCTTGACTAACTCACTTGTTTATGCCCTATATTTTGACCAAAAGCAGCTTTAGTCCCCAAAACTAGCTTTTCCCTTAGATCATAACTATTCCACTTCCTATTATGCTCTTTACCTTTTCATTCATCTTCCAATTTGAACATATTTCGAGCTACAACTCAGATCTTATCCAAGAGCCGTGTACACACTGTAATCCGTTGCATCTTCAAGATACAATAATGGAAGATGAAAATATAATCAGCATCCTCAAGATACACTAATAAAAGGTGAAAACATAATAACTCTTAAAATGGGAGCGACGTCCCACATCAGAGGTCATTGTTAAGTTTGTGGCGATCCTACTCGAAACCAACCGACCGTGAGTGGAGAGGGTCTAGATATTTTAATCTTTGTTATTAGAATATATTTTTTCCCATGTGAGACTATTTTCACACGCCCCTCGTGTGTGAGTTTCTTTTGAGCCAAACACGTGTAATTTGAGGCGAAGTGGAAAACGTGTTGGCGTAGCTCTGCTGCCATGTTAAGTTTGTGACCATCCTACCCAAAATCAAATGATAATGACCAAAGATGGCCTAGATACTATATTCTTGGTTACTAGAGTACTCTTTATCTATGTGAGACTATTGTGACACTCATGTCCAATAGCACAACTCGTTCCTATAATCCTATTGTGGGTCTCTCCATATGATGAAACTCAATGCTTGTTTTAATG
>BEHA01000348.1:84561-116343 GCA_002897215.1 Eschscholzia californica subsp. californica | reverse complement strand
TTTATGTTGTTGTTGGATGATTTCAAAATCTTACTAAATAAATATCTTTAATGCCTTACCCTACCAAAAATGAGTAGAATAGCTAATTTATTTACTTGTTTAGAATTCTATCGACTTGGGCATTCTGTCAGCCTAAAAATACCAAAACTATTGAAACAAATAGCAATTGATTTTATATACTTACAACATATGAGGTTTAGTTATGTTTTGGAGATAGCCAGTAAAAGAATTCTAATGACAGTAAAAAATTACTAAGAGGTAATCGTCACAACTATCTGCTAACATTCTTTCACAAAAATCGTGGATAACGATAGTTTCATTATCCCATGTTCTCAAAAAATATGTTGATCGTGGTATTATCCATACAATACCAGTTACAGACATAAAAAGTGTAAGATGAAAAACTTATATAAGTAATCGCATAAAATATAGACCACCACATCTTTGATGCCATCCTTTCTTTTGGAAAATCTTGATTGTATATCTGAAATTGATTAAGCAAGAAAGTCTATTTGTACAATGACAATGAAAGAGGTGGAGAGAAATGAGTAGAAAAATGAGGAATGATTATGTATTGTATAAGTGTGAATAGATTTAGGGCTTGATTGAAGGAGGGGTGGGGTAGAACCATCAAAATCCACTACCATACCCATGTGCTTACAGCTCACTTTAATTTTATTTTTCTTCTCGGACAGCCACTCGAGTAATTGCCTCCTTAATCAAGGGTCTCTATTCCTAATCATTAACACAACTCCTAATATACGATAATTATAAAATCAAAATTTGAGAGATAATAGAAAATTAGGTCCAAACTTAAATAATACTTGTAAGAAAAACTTATATTGTAAATATACAACTTTACTTCGAAATGAAATTTCTCGCAAAACATTTTTGACAATTTCTGAACAAATCTTAGTTTGCTCTCAACAGTTTTGTAAATTTCTGAACAAATTCGTGTTTGTTCGAAAATTATTTTGCAAAATGTTTCGCATTTTGTCATTCATTTGACAAACAAAAACACTAACATTTTGGCTAAAGCATTTTTCGATTTGTCTTGTAAAGAAAGAAATAGTTTTTGCATTTTTTATTTTGCTTTAGACATATTTAGACTAAAACGTTTTTTATGTCTTTTGCAAAAATTCAAGTGTTATGCACATTATCCTTTGTGTTTGACAAATCCATTAACGGACAAATAATATTTTGACTAATGTATTATAGATTTTGTTAACAACATAATTATATATGTTTGCTGTCAACATTTTATAACAAATCAGGACAACTCTATATGTTGTTAACATTTTATAACAAGTCAGTACATTATTACACATGTTGTCAACATTTTATAACAACACAATTATATATGTTGTCAACAATTTATAACAACATATTTTTATATGTTGTCAACATATAAGTGTAAAAATGAAATTATGGAAAAATATATGGTTGCCTTGTTAACAACATCTTTTTTTTTTTTTGATGAAATTCGGCTTTCGCCTATTATTGACCATTCAAATTAGGAATTACATGAATTTCTTTTTCTGAAATTAAAAGACTAACAATGCAAGGTGGTATTTCAGACTCCCCCCATTGTTTACAAAGCTTCGATTCTATGGTAGTTTTCACTAATTTGTGTGCAACACCATTTGCTTTTCTGGATACATGCCGAAATTCAATTGAGTTCAGTTTTACCGATTCATTTCGAATCTCAGATATTATGTTCTTGATTCTCCATGGAATTGTGTTCTTTTTCTCACAAGCTTGCATCACATTCATTGCATCTCCCTCCAATATCACTGTTGTTAAGTTTAGTTGAGTTGCTAGTCGTATTCCTAGTAATACTGCTTTTGCTTCAGTAACTATTGGGCTATTAGTGTTGAAGCATTCAGATATTGCTGCGATATAATCCCCATTTTCGTTTCTCATAACAGCAGCGGCAGCTCCTCTATTATCGATATGTGAGCCATCAACATTTATTTTATACTTACCAGGAGGTGGTGGGCTCCAATTCTCACTTTGTCTATCACAATGTGTTTGATCCTCAACTCTATTGTTTTCAGTGCCTCTGTTTGGATGGAAATTCGACCACATATCAATCGCTCCTTTTATCACCTTCAAACGGTCAAGGGATGTGTTTTCAAATACTTGAAGGTTCTTAGTCTTCCATATGTACCAGAGCAAGTAGAAGGTTAACCAAACTCCTTCATCTTCAGCCTTTTCTACGATCCAATCTCTAATTAACTCAACAATCGTATTTCCTGACTGCACTCTCAAGCCAAGTGGAGATCGTACCCATACTTCTTTAGCAAACCTGCAGTCTTTAAATAGATGGTTTATATCTTCTTCCTCCTCGTTGCACATTGAGCAGATTTTTTATTCGACTTGATTAAACTTCAGCGCCTTGTTAACAACATCTATTACATAAAACACAATGAAGATACATCCACGTACCTTTATCTCCTGAATATTCATGTCCTTTGGATTGTCATTTTAGATGTTCTCACAGGACGGTGAAGATATATCCACGTACCTAATTTCGGATATTCAGATACCTAATTAAAACATATGTTAACTTCTAAAAAATTAACTGCAAGGTCATTATCCACATTTATCTGATACCCACAATTATGGGAGTAGATCGTGGGAGGTAGAGTAATTAGTGGGGAGAAAATCATAACCGCCCTTATTATATATCTAGGTCGAATATCTAATAATACCAAATTAAAATTTCGAATTTAATCATCCTTCCATCTGATTTATTATGTAAGTGGTTGAGTTGAATGTTTGATTTTCAACAACAAAAAAAAAAAAAAAGAGTTGAATCTTTGAATAGCTTAAATATATGAAGAATGTGAATTTGCTGTTAAGTCTATGTCTAAGTCTCTACCCTCTATATTTTACTCATAATAGATTCTTATTCTCTTCCTGCATGGTATCTTAGATTTCATTTTACAGTATATCTCGCTCCAGTTCTTTATATTCTTATGTTTACCCCGGTGAACAGATTATCCCATTGTAAGTATTGGGGCATTTCATCAAAAAAAAAATGTAAGTACTGGGGCTGAACTTTTAATTATTATTTTTGTTTTGGAAAGAAAACTACTATAATTATTCACGATTTATAATTCTTCTATCATATCTTCGTGTGGATTTGTAATTGATTTTTAATTTCTTTATGTTGTTTTATTTTACAGGAGAATGACACAATCAATTGTATTAAGAAAAAAGTGAACTTAGAAGGTCCGTTGTTTTTTAACTAAATTTTTTTTTATGTATTTTCTTATTACATTTTTTTAACAGTTCTTATTAGATGTTAGTGTTCTTGATTTGTTCCCCTTAATTTTGTAATGTCCTTATTTCTTTAATGTATATGTTTGTAATGTCCTTTTTTTGTTGAAAGTTGTAATGTCCTTATTTCTTTAATGTATATGTTTGTATTCTTATTTTCAGATAAATTTGAACTTTTTCTCGCTATCTCTCACAAAATTATGGACTTTGGTTAATATCTTTTCACTTTTCTTTGAAATTTATATTTTAATTTGTAGAGAATGAAAAAATAGATAGAAAATTGAGAAAGTGAGGAGGAATATGTGTGGTTCTTGGTATATCTTATTGATTAGATAGATAATAGTATGATAATTTGATATGTAATTGTCCACCATTAGTAATTTTGAATTATGTGATATTGTTTCGTGCATATTCTTCATAACTTCTCATTGTTTATCTCTCACCAAGTTTCGTAGTTTAGGGTTTCGTTGTTTTATTATATTCTTTAGTTCTGACATTTCTCATAAAATTTCATAGTCATGTCGAATTTTATTCTTCTTTTAGAGAGATAATATGTCAAAAGATCAAAATAGAGAGAGAAAAATAAAGAATGATAGAGATTTATCTAATTTGTAAATCTCTACAGTATATTAGGGGACCTGCCTTTCAACTCCTTTGCTTTTTATGGACATTTTTCTTTTGGCAATTTGGCAATTTTTTTTAATCGGATTATTTTTCTTACTTCATTGTTATTATTTGTTCGGTTTTTTATACTTTAATATTATTAAAATCTGAACATTTTACCTTCTCTTCAACTACGCATGGGCGACCACGATGGATACAATGACAAGGGTGTTAGCCAAAAGGGGTACGCGGTAGAAACCTAGTAATTATATATGTTGTTAACATTTTGAAAAGTGTTCAACAAATGATTATTTTTTGCTTTTTTTAGTGAGTTTTTTTTTTCTAATTACAGTCTAGATTTTGGGTTTTTCATACATTCTTTATTTTCATCACCCCCCCTTAACCAAACATCTAGCCCAATCTATAGACCCTATGTTTAATAATACTTGCCAAAATTCAAGGGAATTTGTGACTAGTGAAGAGTAGTAGCCACAATAACTAGATGAAATGAGTTCCTTACTTTCTTAGAAACATCAAAATTATAGAAAAGAAGTGCTTGGAGGGATATCTTTTTTTTTCCTGTGAATCTCAAATATGTGTAACTTCTCAAACAAAGCAAGTGGGTGTGTTTCCATTTTATCAAATTATGTTAGTAGGTTTGATGCATTAATAATGTAATCATAGACATTTCAACCAATTTCAATACATGAAAGGTGTCTTTATATGACAAAAGCGACCTATATTGACTATTGATATGTTAGAAACAATTCCGATTGTAACGTGTTTAAAGCATACTAGCCTCATACAAATCAAAACAAATTGGAAATATCACGTCACAGCAACTTGGAGTTGGACCCACACGCTTTCAAGATACAAGTTCGTTAGTAGATTGTTTGTTTGTGTTTCTCTTCTCATTTGTCGTAGTCTAAAGAGATTTGATTAGTTTTGAGGAAGATGGCCATCCATCTCTGAATTTTTATTTATTTAAAAAATTTGTAGGAGTAGCCTAGCTCAAATTTTCACACCAACAGGCGAAATTGAGGTTCCTTACCTTATCACCCAGCTAGCCTAGCCTGTAAGATTTAGGAGCAATCCTGGGCATTTGGTCAAGTGGTTAC
The DNA here is from genome assembly GCA_002897215.1 of Eschscholzia californica subsp. californica. NCBI lineage: Eukaryota > Viridiplantae > Streptophyta > Magnoliopsida > Ranunculales > Papaveraceae > Eschscholzia > Eschscholzia californica. The sequence continues at coordinate 111,337 of BEHA01000348.1, read as the reverse complement.
CTGAGAAAAATGACTCCCTTTCTCAATCCAAGGGTCTGCCACTCTGCCCTAATGAGTTTTAGTGTCTCCCCACCAACCTCCAAATCAAGATTTTTCTTTATTATATGGAGTTCATTTGGGATGGAACTCTTTTCCAAGAAGAAAACCCATTAATCACTTATAACAGAATAAGAAATTAACTAAGCATAAACGGTTATCAAACATATGTACACAACCCTCATACTTTGTCCGACTAATATTTCGGTTGAATCTCAACTAGGTATATGGTCGGACAAGATTTAGAGAGAAAAATTCTCTCTAAATCATGTATGGTCATATACACAAGCAAAATTCAACCGGATAGTTTCCGGACAAAGGAACATATTCATATACAAAAATTTGATGGTAAGCCATCTAACTAGATCTATCTTATTTGTTATAAATAGTCTAGTATTTTGATAAGTAAAGATTATAATACTACAATATTTAGAAAACTCAACCATATTTTAACATGTTTAACTACCCATTAATTAGCTCAAATGATTTGATTAAAATGTTCAAAAAAAAAACAATTGAACACTCTAGATCTTGATCAGTAGGAGTTAACACAACCCATATGAATTCAAGTTTCAGCACAGTAATATTGGCAATTGCTGGCAAAGGAGATGACAGGATTTTAATTGGTGCCGCATTAATCTCTCAGAGAGTAAAAATGGTCTGAATATTTTACTGATTGATTAATGGTGACTGACCAGTTTTGACTCTTGTGGGTGGGGAGCTCTTTTTGTTTCACTGTCACTCAATTTTGTTGAAAATGAATAAACAACTCTTATCTTTCTCTATCAACTCTTCACCAATTTTAATAAACAAAGAACTTGAGAGTGTTTTTTTTTTTTTTTTTTTTCATTTTATGCTAACCTGTTCATAAACTCAATAGAATCAGCTGTTATGTTCATTAGGTGGGCTCTTCAACTCTTCAAACTAGCTGGCTTTATTCCAAATCCCATTGACTCATTTTCTTTTCCCTGTGTTTTGTTTGCTTTTCATTCTTATTTGTTTTCAAGCCTAATCAAATGAATCTGTCATTCAAAACTTAGAAAACCCCTATTTTTGTATCAGTTCCAGATAACTAGTATTTGTTTTCTCCTGATTTTGATTTAAAATTAAGAGATCAGTAAATGGGTTTGGTTTTCTGAGTGTGGGTTAGTAAGTAAAGTTGATGGCCATGAATCTATGAAAGTTCAGATGGATCTCTGAGGTATTATCATCTTCTGTTATCTTCTTCATTTTCCTGTAATGGGTATTTGATTTCATTTTGGATTTGTTCATTTGCTTGCTATTATAAAGAAAACCCTTGTTATATTGTTCAAGCAGAACTTGAAATACTTATCTACTTGAAGCAAAGAGAACCCTAGATTTATAACTCATCTTCTAGTTGTTCCGAAAGATATGGGTATCAGAAAAATTACATTTCTTATATGGATTTCATCAATGTTATATTTAATACATCTGTCTATTGGATTTGTTCCTACTGATAACTACCTGATAGACTGTGGATCACCTACCAACACATCGGTGGGTGATCGGGTTTTTCAGCCCGACAGCTTCGCTTCTCGAATGCTTTCGACCCCAAAAGACATTTTAGCCGTTACCAATTCGAGCTTGTTATCGGCCACTTATGATTTACATCTCTATCAAACCGCCCGAATTTTCAACGGGACAACCACTTACGATTTCCCAATCGAAAAAGGTAGACACTGGATTCGACTATACTTCTTCCCCTTTGTTTATCAAACCTACAATATGAGTACTGCAACCTTTTCAGTTTCTACCCAAGATTTTGTTCTTCTCAGCAACTTCCAGATACAGAATGATTCCATTGTTAAAGAATTTTCTGTCAACATAGCTTCAGGGAACCTCATTCTCACTATTACTCCTTCCAGCAATTCTTTCGCTTTCTTAAATGCACTTGAAGTCGTTTCAGTTCCTGTTGATCTCATAACAGATGATGCGCAGAATGTTACCCCGAAAATGAAGTATACAGGTTTAGTCGGACAAGCATTTGAGACGGTTTGGAGAGTGAATATGGGTGGAGCATTGGTCACTCCCATGAACGATACTCTTGGTAGAACTTGGGTTCCTGATCAGAAATTTTTAGTGAACAAGAATATCGCAAAAAAGAAGCTTGGAACTGTCAAATATTTGAAGGAGGGGCCTAGTAGGGATATTGCTCCAGATGCTGTATATGGATCTGCAAGAGAGATGAACACGGCTGGTGATCCAAATAGCAATTTTAACGTAACATGGGTTTTTGATGTGGATCCTGGTTTTCAGCATCTGATTCGATTTCATTTCTGTGATATAGTGAGTTCTACTGCTAGCCAACTTTCTTTCAATGTCTATATAAACACTTGGGATGTTTATCAGAATCTGGAGCTTGCTACTTTCACGTCAAACACCTTGGCTGCTCCAGTTTTTATTGACTTCGTTACATCACAAAGCGACGATACTAAACTCTATGTAAGTGTTGGTCCTTCTGGTGCGGTAGCTGATGCTTTCCCAAACGCTATTTTAAACGGGCTTGAGGTTATGAAAATGAATGATTCCATGGGTAGCCTTGGTGGTGAACCTCTTATCCCATCTTCGAGCCCTGGCTCGAAATTGAATATTGTAATTATAGCAGGAGTGGTTGTTGGGGCGGCTATTTTGCTGGTTTTGGGCATAGTCTTGTGTCTGATTAAGAAGAGAAGAAGAATGGAAAAGCTTCGACAAGAGAAGTCTTGGGTTCCTTTTTCCATGAAAGGTGGAACTACGAATGCCACTGGAAGGAAATTTAAAGGTACAACTGAAAATGCCACAAGTCTTGCTTACCGAGTTCCTTTAGTGGCATTACAAGATGCCACAAACAACTTTGATGAGAGTGGGGTTCTCGGAGTTGGTGGATTTGGGAAGGTTTTCAAAGGGGTTCTTGTAGATGGTACAAAAGTTGCAGTTAAGAGAGGAAACCCGCAGTCTCAACAAGGTCTTAAAGAATTCCTGACTGAAATTGAGATGTTATCAAGGTTTCGTCATCGTCATTTAGTCTCTCTGATTGGCTACTGTGATGAACGAAATGAGATGATCTTAGTTTACGAGTACATGGAGAATGGAACACTCAAGGGTATTCTTTATGGTCCAGATTGTCTTGATTTGAGTTGGAAACAAAGGCTAGAGATATGCATTGGGTCAGCGAGAGGACTTCATTACCTTCATACCGGTTCTGAAAAGGCAATTATCCACCGAGATGTGAAATCCGCAAATATATTGCTCGATGAGAATCTCATGGCTAAGGTTGCAGATTTTGGGTTATCGAAGGCAGGACCTGAGCTCGACCAAACCCATGTTAGTACTGCAGTTAAAGGGAGTTTCGGGTACTTAGATCCAGAATACTTCAGAAGACAAATGTTAACAGAGAAATCAGATGTTTACTCATTTGGGGTTCTTTTATTTGAAGTTCTTTGTGCAAGACCTGTCATTGATCCATCACTTTCGAAGGATAAGGTGAATTTAGCCGAATGGGCAATGAAATGGCAAAGAAACGGGCGTTTGGATCAAATCATTGATCCCAAACTCGTGGGTAAAATAAGACCTGAATCTCTGAAGAAATATGCGGAAACAGCTGAAAAATGTGTGTCTGAATGTGGAGTGGATCGTCCATCGATGGGAGATGTCTTATGGAATCTCGAATATGTTCTTCAACTTCAAGAGGCAGTGATACTGGATAATCTCGATGAAAACACTACTACCCAAACGAACGATCATCTTGCTTTAGAAGTCAAAAATGTCGAAACTCTTCCTATGGTTTCTGCTATGGAAGTAGAAGACAATGGGGACGATCTTTTAGGTGTTTCGATGAGTAAAGTTTTCTCGGAAATGGTAAATGCAGAAGCAAGATAAAAAGTATCAAACTAAAGATGGGTCTCATTTTGGTTGCTCAAATCTGCACCAAGCAAAGCTAAAGTTAAAATCATTTTTACACGCCAGGAGAGGGCCATTAACGACACGAATATCACACTAAGATCTCAACCACGATCTAATTTGTTTCTTATTTTATAAGTACGGATTACTGCATTCGAAAAATACCTTATTGATTCTGTAATACGTAGAAGCTTGCGTTTTACTCTTTTGAGTTACAATTGTTTGATTGTGTTTGTGTTTTCGACAGATTAGCTAAAGGGAATTCTTTTATTCTATAATATCTGAGTTAGCTCTCTTACTCACTACACTTCCCGATTTCGTTTCTATGAAACATAATGTCCAATATAATGCTGACATTGTTGGAAAATTATTTATCATATAAATAAATTTTTTATATAATCGGTATATTGTGTATTCTTGGTTGATCAGTCTGTGGCAGATTCCCAATATGGACTAAAAGCTCCAAGCCTTGCAATTTGACCCAAATAACAGGAGCTTGTAGCTATAACGGGATAAAACTGGAAGTCTTTAGCAATACAAATTAATATTGTTGAAGTAAATGGGTTTCGGGTTGCTCGTTAAAATACTAGGAACTAAATGAAATCTCAAGAAACCATACTTTCAAGTCTTGAGATGAAGTTACCTTATAAACGTGTAACTCGTTTGAATCATTTATAACACATTTTCTCGGCTGATTAGTGATTACAATGTACTACAATATGGCATGACATAGTCGGCACCTAAATAGAGAATGTGATAAACACATAACCGACGAAATTCTAAATAATGAGAATACTTGAAAAGTTGCTATATTCTTTCTTATATAAAAGACGGTTCTTCGCCAACCAAGAGTGCCTTTAATATAGCATTAGCTAAAATGGTGTTGTAGGGCATAAGATGACCACAATGATCAACCTCATGATACTTGATCCATGGCAACTTCTCTGAAACATATCTTTGTACCATATATGAAATCATTCTATCCTCATAACCTTGCCAAATTTGTACTGATTTCTCATTTTCAGGAAATGGGTTCTTTAAATTCAGTGGATCAAATTCCCAATTCCCAAACAACAGCATTAAGTCTCTATGAAGTGACTCAAAAACTCCTTGTTGTGTTACCTTTTCCTGAAATTATAAATATGAAATCATCAAACACGATCTAGCAATCAATAATACAATATAGTCTCGCATGTGAGAAACACGATCTAGCAACCAATAATACAATGTCTAGGTTTTGAGCCACTCATTTCCAGTTGGTTTTGAGTTGGGCATGGTAGCAAAGCTAGAAGCCACACATGCTCCACGTCGACAAAGGAAAAGAACACCGTTTGGCTCAAAGAACCCACACATGTGAGGGATCGTGTGAGAATAGTCCCACGTGGGAGGAAGAAATTGAGTACCTGACCAGGATTTGGATTTTCTGCTATTGATTTCAACATTTCTTTATCTGGGTTGCTAAAAGCTGCTAGATTTCCTTGTAAAATTGAAAGTGAAGGAAACCATTTCTGGGTTAACCACCAGTAAAGAAACTTAGGAGCATAATGTGCAACCCCAAATGTCCATTGATCTTGTAAGAGCAAATTGTTGAAAGCTATTTTACTTAGATTTGCAGGTAAAGAAGGCCACCAATAGTTAATTGCAGGAACTACTAGAGATGCACCTGCTAACCTGAAAATTATATATGGGTTTCAAAATTTAGATCAAATAGATTACAAAATTTAAGATTAGAACTACCCAAGAACTTGGAATTCATAATTGGGTATTACTAGTAGTACCTGTCTGGTATGTATTTAAGACAACTCCAAGCAGAGTAAGCTCCCATTGAAACTCCAATTATGTAAAATTTTGATCCAAGCTCCAATTGATCAGCAAGTTCTTGAATGTCAAATGATTCACTTTTGACAGATCTTTTTGGGTTTGGATCACTTTCTCCATACCCAGCTCTATCATATGATAAGAAGTATATACCTAATTCTTCTATAAGTTCCTGCAAAATTAAATAGAACCATTAGCTAAACTTACTCTCTCTCTCTCTCTCTCTCTCTCTCTCTCTCTCTCTCTCTTTCAATCTAGGTAGTTTGTGTGTATATATATATATTACTTGGGATGCTCTTAGGTAGAAGTCTTTGGAGTCACCAAATCCATGAACAGTGATGATCTTATAATTTGCTCTATCTTTGGGTACACCTGATTCTTTATAAGAAAGATATCTTCCATCACTTAGTCTGATTCTTGGTGAAGTAACAAGAGGACCAGTTGAAGATCCACAAATTTTTGGTGGGGGAGGTTGAATCTTTTGATAAAACCACCCTAGAATTCCCACCACAAATACCACTGTAATCTTCACTAACATATTTTTTCCCTTCAAGAATTTTTTTTTTTTTTTTTTTGTTGAAGGTTCCCTTCAAGAACTTGGTAAAAGCAAAACCAAATCTATACCACTAGCTTCAGCAAAAGTTAGAGTTTAATGCAAAAAAGATCAACCAACAAAAGAAAATTATTTTTCTGAGTCAAGGGAATTTAAAGGAATTATACACAATTGTTTATTGTTAGGTGGTTTTTTTTTTTTTATTTCACCTTGATAGGGAAGCAGACTTTAATTTGTGGTGAATCTCCATCCAACTGCTCACAATCACTTCTTTTTCATCAAGAGAGAGAAAATGGCGTGAATCCAACAGTTGGATTACGCTATTTTGTCGGGCTTAGACATTTTCCTTTCTCTTTATAATAAAATAGATGATAAGATTTTTTATGGGGCTGCCCCTGTATACATACACAGTACACTACAGGCAAAGTCTTTGGACCACACAATCTTGGGGCAGAATTGACTTTAAGCTAAAAACATTTTGGAAAAAGGGGCCATCACTAAGAGCATTTTCAAACAATTCAACAAAAAGAAAAAAAAAAAAAAGAGCATCTTCAAACGTTGTGGCCAATTTCTTTGGCAGAATGGCATGAGACTAGGGGTGGGAATTGGGCTGGTATGGGCGCCCATGGGCACTTGAAGCATCGGGCTGGGCGGGTCGGGCACAAAATTTCAATAGCTATTAGGGTAAGCGGGTTAATCGGGCGGGCAATTTTAAAATTTGCCTTGTCCATTACCCGCCCAAGCCCATTAAGAAGCTCGGGTAATTCGGGTATGGGCGGGCGGGTAGCGGGTAATCTCATGACTTGAAAAAATTCACTTTTTCCTCTCCTTTTATAAAATCTCCAAACACCTTTCCTGATTCTAAAGAGACAATGTGAGATTAAAACTAGACATTATTTGTATTGTTTCTTTTAGGAATTTAATCTCACATTGAAAACTAATGAAGAATTCTCATGAGATATAATAAAACTTATCCCACTTTTTGTTCCCTCAAAGCCAAAGACTACTTCAGTATTCAACTAGGAATTCTCTTGGGCCACTGGAAATGCATTGGGTTCGTGTGATTGTCCTTAAACATATTGTTTACCATCTCAACTAAGCCTAGCAACATGGACGGTTGGGCTTCATCAACCCATAAAGTTGATGTAATTTGGTTGGTTATCAATGGGTGAGCTTAAGTGGGTGCGGGCATGGGCAGGTGCGCGGGTAGAGGTTTTAACCCATGCCCGCCCATCAAAATTTGGCGGGCTGGACGGGTTGTGCCCGAGACGGGCGCGGGCGTCCATGGTCCTCGTTGGGCTCGGGTGCCCGTGGGCGGGTTCGGGCTTATGGGCAAAATTCCCACCCCTAGGCATGACTCACTCCATGGGTTATCTCACTTGATTTCATTATTTACTATTTATTTCACTAAGTTTTGTTTTTTTATTACTCAAATGGCATTTTCAGTGGTTATTTAATCTAATATCACTTATTGTGTTTAAACCAAACTAGCAATACCGAAAGAAATAAAAGTTTGGAATAAAATAGTAATATCATTATTAGGTATGTCATCTTTTAATAATAATAAAACATTAGATAAATTTTACTTATTAATTTCAATACATATCTCATCAAAAAAAATTTCAATGCATAAATAATTTTTTTTTACAAAATATTGGACATGAATATTAATTTGGAAGATTTTGATATTGACCCCCACTTTTGTAACGATATTAGTAATACACCCCCCTTTTTCTGACACTTTTGATTTACACCCCCACTTGGACGGAAAACGTTAACTTCTAGTTCAATGTCAGTTGTGTGAATCAAGACAAAAATGTCCTTATGTATGATTTTGACATTGACCCCCACTTTTATATCGATATTAAGGCTACACTCCCGTTTTTTTAACTTTTGATTTATACTCCCACGTGAACAGAAAACATTAACTTCTAGGTAAATGTCAGCCATTGGAATAACACATGTGAATCTGAACAAAAATGCCCTTATTTACATTTTAATTATCTCAATACCCATTTTTTTCCTTTCATTAATCAACTCCATCAACCACAGACAATTATTTCCTTCATCGACTGCCACCACCGTCTTCATGATCGTCTTCATCTTCTTTGACCTACGCAACAATCGTCACAATCTTAATCTTCACAAACTGCTTGAACTAATTTTCTTGACAATGACTCTTATAATCTTCATCATCTCCAAGTTCATCATTATCAACACTACCCAGAAAGTGATTTTTCGGAATTTTGTGAAAGAAGGTATCAACAACTTATACATCCTAAAATTGACTCATCTCATTTGAATGAGACAGACCGAAGTATCAACAACTTATACATCCCAAAATGGAGTCATCTATTTTCAAAAAATAGACCAGAATGAGCTTGTCTTAAAATCATGGTGATCCTCCGTTATTGCCACCACCATCATCATCATCTTAATAAACCTCAAATTTAATTTTTCTTTGAGTTGACCTCTAACTCGATTAACTCTAATTAACGAAAGAAGCCATAAAACTTTGATCACTGAGTAAAACCCCTAAGGTTTGATGATAGTTGAGATGGTGGCTTGTGAAGATAAAGATCGTGTTGGTGGCTGTGTAGCGGTGGTGGCAGTGTAGCGGTGGTGGCAGTCGATGAAAGGAATTGTTGTTTGTGGTTGATGAAGTTGAATAATGGACGAAAAAAAAGGTATTAAGATGGAAATTTAAATGTAAATAAAGATATTTTTGTCCTGATTCCATGTGTGATTCTCATGGCTGACATTTACCTTGACGTTAACGTTTTCCGTCCACGTGGGCGTATAAATTAAAGGTTTGAAAAAACGGGCGTGTAGTCCTAATATCGATATAAAAGTGGGGGTTAATGTCAAAATCATACATTAGGACATTTTGTCATGATTCACATGTCTGATTCGCATAATTAACATTTAACTAGAAGTTAACGTTTTCCGTCAACGGGGGGTGTAAATCAAAGTTAAACAAAAAACAGGGGTGTGGTCCTAATATCCGTCTAAAGGTGGGGGTCAATGTCAAAATATCCCTATTAATTGTAGTAAAAAAATTTTATGAGAAATTGACTACGGATCTACATTAGTCATTATAAGGCATTGATACGTCATCAAAATGTGATAAGCACGATAATTGTCTTAGTTAAATTACCAAAATTCAATAACTACCTCTTCTAGGAATCGAACTTCAGACCTCCAAAAACTGTAGACTTTATGTCATTACTATCAATCACTTGGACAACCAAGTGCTGACTTTAGTAAAAAATGTTAGAACGGGAGTCCCTTTCTGTACAAAAAAAACAAATAATGGACATGATAGTCGGAAAACTCCCCGTTGAATTTTTAACTCAGTTTATTTTGTCAAATGGGTAACACATCGAAAACTTTTTTTTGCCAAATTACCAAAAAAAAAGATGAATGTCATTTGTTGAGATAAGCCTACACAAAAAGCAAATAGTAGGCATAGTAGTCAGAAGTAACGGACAACTCCCTATCCAATTTTTAACTCGTATTTTTGTCAAATTGGCAACACATCCAAAACTATTTTGGCCGAACTGCCTAAAAGATAAATGTTATTTGGTGAGAAATGAACGCCCACAAAAAGCAAGTAGTACGCATAATAGTCACAAGTATGGCACAACTCGTTATTCAATTTTTAACTCTCTTTTTTGTCCTCTCATCAAAAAAAAAAAAAAACTCTCTTTTTTGTCAAATTAGCAACACATCCAAAACTATTTCACTTGCCTAAAAGAACTGTTTTTGCCAAGTTGCCTAAAAAGGTGAATGCCATTTGTTGATAAATGATCCTTGCTCTTACATACAGACGAGGATATAACTATTACATTTCCTTTATATAATACTAGGTATAGCCCGTGCCTTCGGCACGGTGAAATTTATTAAGCACTTTAAACAATTGCAAAAGTTACCCTTAACCAAATTTTCTTTTAGTGTTACTTCTTTTCTTTTCTTGATTTTATTTTATTTCTCTCTTTAAGGTCTTAAAAGTGCAATATTAAGAAGTGGATTTTCAACATAATAAGAACAATAGACTTTTCCAGAGATATGAGCTTTTTGTGGCTTAACTAAAACTTATTACCTTGAGTGTTATAGCCTGTTAAGTGTTCATTCAACATAGCTCCATAGCAAAATTCAATCTCTTGAAAATGTAATGTATGTACTTAATGTGAGATCAAAGAAGAAACTAAGGACTTTTAGTGATTGAAAAGAAATCCATTTCCTGAATGATATACAGTCTATTACTAATTTACTAAAACATACTTTTACCTTTGGTTCTAAACTTCTTATTGAGAGATCCATAGCAAAATTCATTTATGTGAACATCAAGACCAATATAAAAACATGAATGAGAAAGAGACATGTCACTTTAAACTGTGGTTTAAATTGCGAGTTTGTAGTAGACGTTTATTCTTATAAGTACAAGAAATAAAAAGACAGTTTACATTTCCAATCTGTCTCGAACTTTTGACAATGTAATGGCGCCTAAATTCTATATTTTTTCTATTACACAAAAATAATTACAAACTGACTCAAGACACCCACAAACTAAACAGACAATGGGCTCTCAAATTTGCCAATAACAACAATGGGACTCAAGAAGAAGATTAAGAATAAATTGCTCTGTTGTGTTACAAAAATTATATATGAAGAAATGTGAAGATTTAAACATATCAATCAATGGAGTGTTTGACAGCCTGTCGCTTAATGTAATGAATGGAAAGTGAAAGCATAGAAAGGAAAACACTCCCTCCAAATATGGCATCGAACAATCGGTTGTAGAAATCAAACTGAATCTCACCACCCAAAACATCTGTGATGATTATCCTGTCAAAAAGAAAAAAGAATGCTTACTTAGTTGCCTATATCGAGGTAAAAGGAACAACATGATAATAAGCAGAACCTGCACTTTGCAGATACAAGCAGTATCTATCTTATCATGCCATCATATCTAAAGTCTAAACATGACTTATAATGGTTGTACCCAATTGTAAGTTTACCCTCGTTGTATCAAACTAATACCTAGCTTTATCATACACTTATATAACCTGGTTATCTCGAAACACCATCAGACCCAATGTAACTACGAGGATCTACTTCATTGCACTGAAAAACGCTCGTAAACTTCAGTTCCTATTTTTATAGTGCTTTGTTTACTTTCGTTAGTTTTAAATGATACAAAGATAACCTACTCAAGCATATAAATGAAAATCTTAACAATGTTTAACAAAGATAATACATGTATTCAGTTGCTAGACTCTTCCTTATCAACGGAATTGATGCAATGAAATACATTCACATTACTTCGCACAGAAAAAGTACAACATTTGTTAATGATCCTCCATTCCCAACTCGGGATACGACAAAGAAGAACTGTAGCGAGGAAAAGTATAAGGTCAATAACTGAGTTAAAAAAGAAGCATATACAAAAGTAAAAAGAACTATTTGCTACCTTCATTAGATTTGTCAAAAAGTCTCGAACAGATATCAAAACCAACATCCCAATGAATAATAGTGAAATATACTGTGCATAAGAAAATTAAAAACAAATAAGAGGACTATCACTAATTGAACTTGGGTAGAAAGCGAGGATGAGTTTATATGTGTCTTGGAAATGTAGAAGCAGACCCCATCTGAACTGTAATTTGGATAAATGTTATATAACGATCTTCAAACAAATAACATAAGAAAAAAAATCCTTTTCCTCTCATGGACTTCAATAGCCAATGCACTCAAGAAGTGCATAAGGTGTGCATTTTCATTGACTAAAATCAGTTTTCTAGAGAAATGATCGATCAAGAAAAGTTCAATTCAAGTCTTTACTAATATGCCAAGATTATCAGTTCACAAGATTCATTAATCTCTCGTGTAATGGACGACCCTTAATCTTAACTCAACACCGCTAAAGATTGACGAACTATACCGCAAAAGGAAAACCAAATGTATTCATATAAAAAACAAATGATGCTCATTAATTAAATTCTACCACAAAAAGTTGTTTAGATATTGCCAAAGTTTATAACAGAAAAGGTGAGCATGCTTGCAAAGTTGAAATTCTCATTCACCAAAGAGCCTAATTCGTATTGGGCAGGGTGTCTTAGTCTAATGATCTTAGGAACTTCCGATGTTCAAAGTTTCTAGTGAACTGTAAATAAAAAAGATGGGTAAAACTTCAGAATTCATACAACACTTCATCTTAAGACTAATGTAGTTCGGGTGAGACACTGTATTTTTTACCAAGCTCAAGTTCATTCCAAGTTCTATATTAAAGATTTGGAAAATACATCCTAATCAATATGAAAGCATATGACCAACATTTTTTATTGAGATAATCAGAATCCGTATTCATGGTTGTATAATAAATACCTATTCAGCAGTTGCCAGATTCTCATGCTAGTTAGGTATCTCCTTGCCTTCTCATTTTGAACCTACAACCACATACAAATATAAATCTTTATCACTGGAAGGTTATGATACCTTCTTATGTCACTCCCTCGTAATTACTCCAAAGTACTATACTACTATTGAAGTGTTACTTATTTCCTTAAATTGGTGAGATAAGATTGAGTACGGTTCAAGTAATTGCCATAAGTAACGCACATAAACAGATTTAGAAAAAAAATTGCAATCTACAATCTATCTGACATCAATTGTATTTTCAAGTAGTTCAATAAGTGACCATTACAAGATTGGTCCTACTTTGTACCCAAAAATTAGAGCCAACTGAGACTCAGTAGTTCAATAAATATGAATAGACTAAAAAACCAAGTTAAGAACTTCGAAAAATAGACTAACAATTCAGTATAACCGAGATCCACCATAAAACATTCATGTCAACAACGTCACATCTAAAGAGTGACGCTTGTATTCATTTCATTCAGTTCCTTTGGCACCTTTCCCTTCGTGCAATACCTTGAAACGGATATCCTACACTTGGAATTCGCTACATTACACATTAAACCAGAGTTCGAAATAAAATTAGTTCTTGCTTGTTACTTAAGAACAGGGCATAACTAACATAAACTAAAAACTTAGGGGGTGACGACAACAAATAGTCGAACAACTTTTTTTATCGAATTCATGTAGACCAACTATAGCAAGTTTATGATCATAACTGAAAAATATGACACCAAACGAAGCATAGATTTTTTTTGTTGTTGAAATAAGAAGCATAACTTGGACAGAAGAATTAGCAAAATTTGACAGATTACTTTTGTGGGGCCCTATTTCCTAATAGATGAAGCTAACGGTGCTTGATTCGTATGTTGATCTAGGTCAGAGTATTAGTGTAAATGCTCTTGTGCTAATTACTAACTCTTCGAGAAGCGTACAAGAAGATGGAAAATTGAATTGTGCCACTTCTAGACCCGTTGTATTTGATCGTACATAGAAATAAATTGTGTTACAAAGGCTCTCACAAATGATTTAGCTAAAATTCATTACACACGCAAGCTTTTTCAACGAAAAAAAAAGATGGCTAGCCTAGTATATTGTCTGACTGAAGGGGTATATAATATACCTGGCTTATTGACATTTCCAACATCATCTTATTGTATTGTGAAACTACAGTTTTGCATTCCTTGCTAATGACTCCGGCAGCAGAAATTCAGTATTGATGTCCTGCAAATATAGTTATATCAAATAAGTAAGAGATTTAAGAATATTAATTAATAATAGGTTTTCAGACCGAAATAGTATGGAAGAAGAAAAATTAGAACCATATTTAGGACAATGAATAACCCATGGTATGTCTAATACACCGGATTGAGGATGATCTACTTGCAAAACAGACACAATGGGGTGGTAGACCAAAGTATTGATTGCACTATTTTTATGAGAAAAACCTAACATTCAAAGCATAAAGTTACATAGTAAAAACAGACCAAAAGTCACTTTCAAAGCACAAATACATAAAGTTGGTTAGATATCACAAATTTTTCGAAAATATTATAGAGATCTAACCTGCTCGACCATAAAGTAGACTTGATAGTCCATTAGAATTTAAAGATAGATAATGCCCTTGAAATAGGGCAAAATACCAGGACAAGAATGATCCAATTGCAATAATAATTCTCCAAAAGTTGACCTATGTATACGAGTCTTATGGAGCACTGTGTTGAAATCACATTCAGGAATATGCTAAATAGGAAAGGAAATGCCACCAACATAATCAAAAGGCTTCACTGATCGTGCTCCTATAAGGTTGTTGAAGATATAACTCAAAGTTCCACTGGAATAGCAAAGAACAGAGGGAACGACATATTAGACTTTTTGGAGAAGGTGGAAAGTAGTGAACCTGGATAAGCGTTCAGTTCATAGAATCTTGTCATCAGTTTTTGGTAATCCACATAAGGTGCCAACAATAGGGAGACCCGTACAAGTAGTAGCTTCATAAGAAATAATAACTTAGTAAGTATAAGCTTGTCGCTGCAACACTCTCAATTTCAAATGCTGGAAGTAAAGAAGGACGACGATCTTAATATGGTCGGATGAGCAAAGTTCAAGCAAAACCGAAATTAATAAAGGAAATCTATGGTTTTATACTTTTATTTATAAGACAATAATGATAAACTATTAAACTATTATGATATTTGATAAGAAGCTTTCCCATTTCCTAACTGTTATAAGATAAAAAGCAAAAATCCGAGAATTTTGAGAATGCAAAACAATAATAATAATGACAATATAACCTGTGTAAGCAATTTCCGTAAGCTTCCTTATAAAATTTACATATTCGCTTAAACCCACCAAAATTGTAGAAACGGGATAAGGTGATGAGTTCATTCTAAGGAAATGTTCTTTTCCCAAATCTGAGTCGGAATAAATAGGTTAAAATCAGTGACTAATTATCATAGAACGGACGAGTAAGAATAACCCGCAATGATTTCAACTATTACTCGCTATTAGGAAGAGAAATACAAAAACAGATTAGAATCCAATGCTTTGGCACAACAGTCTTTTTTTTGTACTTTTGCAAAGCATCAGCTGCCTTTTGAGAGTTTAGAGGTCTATTTTCCTGTCATGGCAAAAATGAAGAAAACACCATTTAATGATTGTAAATGCACAATACCTGAAAGAATGATAGAGGAAGGATTATGTTAAAAAACCTTCAATAGGAAGAAGATTATGCATAGCCTGTAACATGAACAAAAGTAAATGCCTAATTCGAGAATGAACAGAGACAGTCAAATATGGCCGGTCATGACCTTCAACGGATCTTACTGTCACAAAGCAAATGAACCATTAAACTCGTCAATTCTTACATGAAAATCAAATCCATCCCTTTCCAAATGATTTAAGGTATCTAAATACTAAAGCAGTGTTTGTTATTTTTCGCATAATTTGAACCTGACTCGCCTGGGAAATCAACCCAAACGAATCATTCCAATGAGTCATATATCATGAGTCCTACAAAACAAACAGCCTGAATTTAATTCGAGTCATACATTGAGTCGATTTCAGATTTAACATAGAGAGAAAACGAATACTACCTATGCAATAACTTTCAAGCACAATTTGATATGAGGTAACAAAAAAAAATTTATGAATTGTTTTTGAAGCTCAATTGTATGAATTAAAAACTGAAATTAACCTTTGGTTTCAAGAAAAGAATCAAACAATCATAACCATTTAAGAATTCTTTAAAATTAGGATTTGATATAGATACCTAATTTTCTTATAGCTTTGGATTTGGCGAAGAAGTCCATCCATTATTTGGTCATAACATATATTGCTTCTTCTTCTTCGTCCTCCTCTTCTTCTTCTTTGTGAACTCTTTCTGCAACAATTTGTTAGGAAAGAGAAATGAGCAACATAAAGTCATCTTATTAGGTCAAACTTAATCAATCAAATTCTCTCTAGAATCAAACAATCATAACCATTTAAGAATTATTTAAAATTAGGATTTGATATAGATACCTAATTTTCTTTTAGCTTTGGATTTGGCGAAGAACTCCATCCATTCTTTGGTCATAACGTATATTACTTCTTCTTCCTCCTCTTCTTCTTCTTTTGTGAACTCATCCTGCAACAATTTGTATAGAAAGAGAAATGAGCAACATAAAGTCATCTTATTAGGTCAAACTTAATCAATTAAATTGAAGATGAAAATGTGAATTAGAAACCAACTGAGTTATAAACCCAATTTTGAATAACAATAATAAATCTCAATGCTGGACTATGATAAACACTTTGATTGTATGTAACGCCCCAAATCTAGATTTCCACGTCGGCCGCCATGAAAACCTAAACTCAAAGCATTTCTCCGCAGAACAGTAAACATAGTCGATATATCCATCAAAAGAGACAAATAATATCAAATGTGAAGCTCATAAGAATCAATAAATCATCTAAAAGAAATCCATTAAACTGTCTTAACTCAAATAATGGTTCTGAATCATCGACACGTAGGTCGGACAATAACGAATGAAACAAATAACTATCTAGAAAGTGAAACTCCAAATAACTACCTAATCTCGAAAGCGAAAACTAAGAAAGAAGCTCTGAGCTGACGAACTGGGATCAAGCTGGTGGCGCTCCCCGATCTCTATCACCTGAAAAATAGTAGGCTGGGTCAGAACCCAGCTAGTAGATTTCTAATTACCTAAGGTCTAAATAGACCAATTCAACACAAAACCAAGTATCGAACAACAGAACAATAATAACAGTCCATTATGTTACACCTTTCGTGCTAACACAATTGAAGTCAACCTGTTACACGGTTGAAGAGATTCATACAATACAACTTCCCTTTTGGAGGGGCATAACCAATTTTGAGGTCCACGAGATGGCGTCACTTACCATTCATGTTTGCATCGTCTTAAACCTCTCAATAGACAAAGGATACCACCCAAAAAGGGGATCCGTGCAACACGAGCACAGTGCAACACGAGCACTTCACATATGAGCAGGAGGCGAGCCAACCTCTAGTTGGTAATTACTTCTCAAACTAGAAGTATGTGGTCCACAAGAATGATCTTGTGTTTGCATCGACTTAGACCTCTTCATCAACTATGGATACCTACCCAAAAAGGGGATCCGTGCAACACGAGCACATATGAGCAGGAAGCGAGCCAACCACCGATTACTTATGGATTACAATCGTCAATCCATATTTGAACTCAAACCCCTGGTCCACTGGGTTGTCCAATATCACATTGACAAACCCGTGTTTGCAATCGATCCACATGTCGAGCCAACCAGTCTTAGTTCATTCCATTAACGGAACTCAAGATCATGGTCCACCAAGTTATCTAATATCACATAAATAACTAGTGTTTGCAATCGACTCACATGTCGAGCCAACCAGTCTTGGTTCCGACTAGCCTATGCTTTCTAGGTTAACAACCTAAAGCAATATATCACACACAACTATTGGTAGCACTCATGCTCCAATGCCACACAAATAATCTCATACAATCAATTATCAATAACAATAACATAAACACGAATAATTCTTAATATCTAGGCTGCTGTCCGGGTGTATATATACACCATATTTATATAACCTAAATAACCTAGGTTGCTGTCCGGGTATATGTATACTCCATTAATATAACTATAATGATCTAGGGTTACTATGTTGTTGTTGTAATTAGTTCCTAATCATAATATATATCTATGGTATCATTAATTAGTTCTAAGTTGATGATAACCTAGCAAACAACAATGGTTCAAAGCTATTATAGTACTACTATCCAAAACTAGGTTAAAAATTAAAGAGGGCTATATAAACCCTAGGGAAGAAGAAACCTACTTGATTTTTGTAGCACCAAGAAGAAGAAACCAAATCCTTTAGTAACCCTTTGAAGCTCCCTCACTTTCCCACACTTCTTCTCTCTAGAAATCACTTTCTCTCTCTAGGTTGTATTACTTCTTTCAATTCCCAGCTATTGAGAAGAAAAGAAATAAAAGAGGGGGGAAGAAATTAAAGGGTCGGGAAGGGTTAAGGGCTTTCAAGCTTTATAGGGGTGTTGCTATTGGCACCCTCGTTTTTGCTAATAGCACCCCTATAAAGTGAGGGTGTTACATTGTAGTAGTTATATACCAGAAAAATAGAATAAAACAATCAAATTACAATAACTTTGAGAGAGAAGGGATAACAATAATAAACCCTAATCCTGGACTATCATAAACACTTTGATTCTAGAGAGAGAGGGAGGCAAATGATAGATTACCAGTTGATTTTGTGAAGATACAGGGGGAATGAAGATTGTAACTCCTATGATTTTGATAAAGATTATAACTCCTATCTTCTTAAAGGCTATCGATTCAGCTATTGATTTCAGTGAGAGAGAACCAGAATAGGAGAGATTTTAAAGCACGGTTCATGATCCATTTGTAATTTGTAACGTCCCAAGAGGCACGATTTCTTCCACCAAATCTTGACAATTTTTATAGCCATAAATTTTCTAACGTCCCACCAGACATGAAGAAGATACAACTCAATGGTTTCTTTTACAGGGATAACGCGCAAAGGAACGAAGATAAGGCGCGTAAGAAGATGATGAATCTCAGATTGAAGGTTTTATTTACTTTCCCTCATTTGGTGGGTGATTAAATTAGGGTGGGTAACGGATCTAACGGTGTAGATCTTATAAAAAACACAACAGACGACCGGATTTATCTTTCGGCTTGTCCCAGTCAGCACAAAACATTGTGTTTTGTTATATAGATTAGGATTTTCGAACCAAGATGAATGTCATTTATTGAGCTTCTTTTTAATATTATCCAAGATGTCTTTAAATATCGTGGTTTTTTGAGGTCCGATGAAAAGCTGCGAACCTAGATATTTTTCTGACGTAGAGGCATATTTCACCTTAAGTGCTCTCATGATCATTCGTTTGAACTTCGGGTGCGAGTTCTTCGAGTAGAAGATATTTGATTTGGCATAGTTGATCATCTGCCCAGAAGACTCGCTGAAGTCCTGCAAAATGTTTTTAAGAATGTGAACATTGTCGATAGAGTTTTTACCAAAAATAATGCAGTCATCTGCAAAAAGCAAATGCGATATCTCCATGTCTAAGTGATTGGTGGGAAAGCCTATGAAATTGTCCTGATTATGAAGGTTGTTTTTATCCATTAGCATCCGGCTGAGGCCTTCCATAGCCAAAGTGAATAGGAACGGTGACAATGGGTCCCCTTGTCTAATTCCTCTCGTAGGGCTAAAAGTAGACCCGGGTCTACCATTAACCAGCACCGCCATGGAAGAAGTAGTAATGCAGACTTGGATCATCTTAATCCAATGCTCATTGTAGCCTAATTTCCTCATAATATAGTTCCATTCTATTCTGTCGAACGCTTTGGACATATCTAATTTAAGTCCAAAGTAACCCGTTGCACCCTTCATATGCTTATAAGAGTGAATGATCTCCTGGCCCATGATGATGTTGTCCGTAATCTGTCTTCCCGGGACGTAAGCCGCCTGGAAGGGGGATATGACCGGATTGAGAGTCTGCTTGAATCTATCTGCCAGCAGTTTTGTGATAACCTTATAGGTAGTATTGAGCAAACTGATAGGTCGATAATCCGCCGGAGTTTGCGGTGTAGCCGTTTTAGGAATAAGACAGATATGGGTATGGTTAATTTCGGGCGGGAGGATCGCTGAAGAGAAAAAATCCTTAACCATAACATAAATATCTGAGTTAATAGTATCCCAATTCGACTGATAAAAGTGAGGGGGGTAACCATCAGGACCCGGCGCCGCTTCTTTTTTCAGATGATTGATAGCCCAGTCTATCTCTTCATTATTAGGAATGGCCGTGAGGGTCCGGTTCTGTTCTTCAGTGATAGTGGGGTTAAACAGATTCAAAGTTTCAGGTTCTGTGCTAGGATTGATGGTGGTACTGATGTGCAGAAGATGAGAGGTGAAGATGTCCTGAATTTCTTTAATGTCTTCCTTCCAGTCCCCATTACTATCCTTGATGGCGTTGATCTTATTATTTCTGTTATGTTGAATGGCTTGGGAGTGAAAATATTTTGTGTTCTTGTCTCCTAACTTGATGAAGTTGTTGCGCGATTTCTCCTTCCATATGCTCTCCTGTTGATTATATAATTCTTCCAGTTCTATGCTCATTCTGTTATAGTCTTCCTTGTTCTTTGCGTTAAGGATGTTTGCTGTGATCTGTTTTATCTTGTTGTCGATATTCCCAAACACCTGTTTGTTCTAGAGTGTAAGGTTCCTGCTAAGTTTTTTGAGATCCCACTGAATGCTGTGCTGACCTTTGTTGTGCTTGATATTATCCCAGCTATCTTTTATGAAACTAAAGCACTCTGGATGAGACATCCACGTCCTGATAAATTTGAAAGGTTTAGGACTATTCTGATACTTGGTGATGTTATTCAGGAAGATAGGGAGATGATCTGACCCGGCTGCTTCTAAGTGAGAGACTCCAGAGTTAGGGAAAAGTCGCAGCCAGTGAAGGTTAGCCAGTGCCCTATCTAGTCTCTCCTGAATAAGATTTTCACCATACTGCTTGTTACACCATATGAATGGGTGACCCTGAAAGCCCAAGTCCATAAGACCTAACTCGTTAATAATATCGATAATCCTGCTCGTGTTGGAGTTAGAGCCGGTTAAGCCCCCACTCTTGTCAGACGGGTCCAGGATGCAATTAAGGTCTCCTAGAAGAATCCAAGGGAGCTCATTATTAGTATGAATATTCAACATGTTCTTCCACGGCTTAAGTTTGTTCTTATTATAAGGGGAGCCGTAAAACCCAGTGATCTGTACGGCAGTCGAGTCTTTATTGTTTTTCAATTCAAAATGTACGATATTGTTGTCAGCGTAAATAATATTGATGTTGAAGTGATGTTTCCAGTATAATGCAAGTCCTCCAGCTTTATTGATCGGGTCCACGTAGAAGTTGGAATATTGTTTGCTTATGGGTATTAATTTGTTCATGGTTGTTGATTTGTTCTTAGTTTCCGAGATGAATATAATATCCGGATTTTTGTTGTTAACAATGGATAGTATATTCTTACGTGTTATGAAAGAGGAGGCGCCTCTAACATTCCAACTCAGAATTGAGGGGCAGTCCATAGCAGAGAAACACAGTAGAGATCTAGGGGCAGCCCCCAACCAACCCTCTTGATGGGCCTTACCCCCGGCTAACTAGCAGGAGGGCTGGAGGTACCTCTATCTAAGGGTTCGCCGAGCCCGAGAGTAATCCTGGATCAGCCTGAAAACAACAACACAACCAAAAGAGGAGAAGGGAAAAGGAAAAACTACTCACAGAGAATAACAACTCAGAAGAAGAAAAGAGAAGAAACTGGACGAGCAATATAAAAAACCGTAGCTAATACAAGAAAGTAATATTATTCATAACCACTACACACATAGACAATGAACTACTAACAAAAGATGAGACAAACAAAAGAAAACCTAGCCTCTAACTAACTGAACAAAAAGTAGCTAGGCCACAAAAACCACTGGGAATAGAAGAAAAGGCAACAAACTAGAACATCTAAACAAGTAAGACAGACCCAAAACCAACGACTAAGACTGAAACAGATTAATCTATCGAGTTAGATTGTTCCTTGCCACCATCCATCCTTGCCTCTGAATTCTGACTGGGGGACTCTAAGAGTGAATCTGCAAATACGTGACGTCTTCTCTCCTCTTGACTATTGATCGATTCTGGGGGAGGGCAATACCAACTGTCCGGGATAATAGGAGAGTATCCAAGAGAACCAGACGAACTATTGGAAGTCCATTGTTGATGAGTATCCCCCTTAGAAGAACTCCCACCAATCGACATATCTCTGTGTCTCTTAGTCAAAGCCTTCCTAACTTCACCCTCTTCAATCTTTACTTCAATAAGGGCCTGAGATTCCTTCCTCTTTCCTCTCTGTTGATAGAGGTCTTGTGGAGGGATCGGGGCAATGGGAGAAGGAGGGTTACTGGCCACTGTAACAGCCCATTGGGATACTGGGATAGGATGGTTGGGAGTTATCTCCATTGGAGAGACAGAGTGTCTAGGGACTGCCCTAATGCACGGGGTCATTGGATGCTCAATCACTCGACAGATATGGCAAATTGCTTTAGGGAATCTGAGATAACTAAAGTTTATGGGTTTGCCACCATCAGTAAAAATAGAGGTAAGAGTAGACAGGAGAGGGGTTCTTACATCATACATAAACTGAACCTTGATGAACGGCTTGGTGAGCATATGAAAATTCTTCGGAACGATTTGCATGATGTAGCCCATGCAAGAGAAGATGATTTCCAAGTCATGTTGGTTCTGAATAGCCGATGGGAGATCAGAAAAGTGACACCACATGGGTTCCTGCATTAGCTCTGGGATCTCTCCACTGAACGGGAATTCAATCTCTTGCATTACAATCAATAGTCCCCTGATAATCCAAGGTCTACCCTGATTAATCTCATTCATCACTATGAGATTACTCGGTTTGATAAGAAAGTAGTTGTGACCTTGATTAATTGGTGTAACTTGACACTCTCTAAAGAATTTGGACTGATAATAGAGATTTCTCCTGATGAACCCGATCCCATAGTTGTACTGACAGCATAGACGTGCTATAAAACCAGTGGATATCTTCTGTAGCTCTTGATTCTCGGCTGGTTTTGGGTAGTTAATGGTTAGGTTACCATAATCCGATAAGTTGAGTTGGAGAGCCATGTTCTGAGATAGGTGATCGATGTTGAGGTGAGAAGAAGAGGAAGACATGGATGTTTGTCTGAGAATCAGAAGGATGAGTGAACAAGGCTGCTTTAAGGAGGCTTTAAATAGAGGAATACCCAGCGTCATGAGGCAGAGAAGAGAATGGATTAAATTTATTATCTTGGGAAGGTCCAATTTTGTCTCGGGAGAACAACCCATAATGAAGAAACCACCTTCAG
Source organism: Eschscholzia californica subsp. californica (assembly GCA_002897215.1). Taxonomy (NCBI): domain Eukaryota; kingdom Viridiplantae; phylum Streptophyta; class Magnoliopsida; order Ranunculales; family Papaveraceae; genus Eschscholzia; species Eschscholzia californica. Next base: position 88,148 of record BEHA01000348.1, on the reverse strand, counting down.
ACTCAACTTGCACGCTTGAATCTCTCTGATTAAACCCTCAATCTCTTAAAACCTGGAGACGAGGCTAACACTTGGAAGTTCGTCTATCTTCACCCACTGGACTGCCACCAGATGTAATCCCCCTCCGATTCAGATTGCATGCAAAGATGGAGGGGATCCGAACAATCTAACTCGGCCTATTTAGTTCATACACATGTTAACAGGAAAGAGAGCTAATTAATGAGAGATAGAACTAACCTGGATTCTCGCAAGGACTGACTTGGATCTGCTTCTTGGAATTGATTCCGAGATCAAAACCCTTTCGTCTTCTAAGCGTTTCTTCCGAGAAAGCTAGTGTTCTTGCCTTTGGGTTGATTTGTATTTCTCCACTGTCTCAATCTTATTAGTGCTATAGATTAGTCACCTTGTTAGTGTTACACCTCTAGACGGATTAATGGGTGCGAGCCTGAGGATTAAAATTAGGGTTCTTCGTCGATTTTGGGGAAAAAGAAGAGGGGGCTAAAATCGCCTTGATGACGTCATTCTAGACCTTCTCTCTCCTCAAGTCTAAAGGTATACGTACTAAGGCTTGGTCTGATATTTGCACTTCTAAAAAGGAAGGGGGACTGGGCATCCACTTGCCAGAACTCGACAACACAGCGCTCCTCACGAAAATGGCTTGGAGGCTTAGGAATAACCCGGAAGCTATTTGGGCTAAACTTCTCAAATGCAAATATTATCCTAACAAAGATACCCCGGGTCCGGCCAAAGCTCATCACTCCTGGACCTGGAAAAACATAAGGAAACATTACGGCTATGTTGAAGAGCTAGCAATATGGGAAGTTCACACAGGTAAGGATATAAACATCTGGACTGATAAATGGATCCCTGAAATAGAAACTAATGTGGTGAATAATAATAACTCCAATTTAACTAAAGTTTCACAGCTCATTAGCAACAACCAATGGGACTTAGATATCCTTAAAGAGAACTTCGATGCTAGCACCCAGAACCTCATCAAGGCAATCCCAGTTGAATCCGAAGGTCAAGATCAATTAAAGTGGCAACTCTCCAAATCAGGTAAATTTACAGTTTCGTCGATGTATCAGCACTTAAGCTCTAGGAATAGTGTACGTAGCTCCAATCACAATAACTGGAAATTTATATGGTCTTTGCCGGTGGTACCTCGCATCCAGTTCTTCATTTGGAAAACTTGTAACAAGGCTCTCCCAGTCAGAGCCAGAATAGGGAAATATATTGGAATGATCGAGAATTGCCCGAACTTTAGCGAGGTTGAATCCATTGAACATGCCCTTTTACACTGTGCTATTGCGAGAAATATATGGTTCCACTATAACATCAAAACTGAAAACATTGCCTCTATCGAAGAATGGATTTTCTCGTGGGAAGAACAGCCTGACCTCTGTTATACTAGTAACAATATTCACTTTGCTACAATCCTGTGGATCTTGTGGAAAATGCGATGTGACCATTGCTTTCAGCATGAAATCAACGACCTTTCAAAAATTATAAACATGATACAACATTACCCGAACAAGGTCAAAACTCCGAAACTGAATAAAGAAAAAACAAGTGAAAAATGGCAGCCGCCGGTGAATAATTTCATCAAGATTAATGTCGATGCATCCTTTCTCAACATCACTTCAACGGTCGGTCTCAGCATGATAGCTCATGATAGTGGAGCTAAATTCATTGAAGCTCAGATCAAATCCTCTAGAGCCAGGAATAGTGAAGAAGGCGAAGCTCAGGCTATCCTCCTAGGGATGGAATGGGCAGCAGACAAGCTTTACAGCTCGATTATCATTGAAAGTGACAACGCAAACCTGATACAGCATATCCGCAACAGTCGTCACTCTATCCAATGGCAATCGAAGATTCACATCAAGAAAATCAAGGATAAATGCAGTTCGTTCGAGGCTATCCAATTTCATCATGTTAAAAGGGCAGCAAACTCCCATGCAGACAAACTGGCGAAATGGTCGAGGAAGCATAGTCATACTAAAATATGGCATAATATCCCTTATTTTCTAGTTTCTATGTATTGTAAGAACTCTTTGCTTCATTAATGCTATGGTATTTCAACAAAAAAAAAAAGATGAATGTCATTTGTCAATAAATCAACGTCCGCTCTTACAAAAAACGAGGACGTAATTATTAGTTCTCCTTTATATAATAATATTAGGATTTCCGAACCACAACTTTGATTTTACTAGTTTTAGTTGTTTATCATTATGTTTGACTCTATCGGCGGGGTGACTCCAAATGAGCCAAAATAATACGACAACAACAAACACTTCGTAACTATCAATTTAATTTTTCGAGAAAGAAAAAGAAAGAAAACTATCAATTTCATCAGAATATTTATAAAGACTGAAATATTTTTTATTTAACTAATTTTTATTATTTTAACTTCAAATATATACATATATTACTTTTTCATGAGATATCAAAATTTCAAGGAAAATTATATTTTTAGAAATTATTTTCTATTTTTTTCCTAACAATATCCACTTTCTATACTTATTGACGGAAAAACTCATTTGGAATTTAAGATTAAAACTAGGGTTATTTCCTTAATGGCCCCCAACTTTGTGACCAGCTTTCCGCTTGGCCCCCTACTGTACGAGAAATACCCATATGACCCCCTTCCGTTATAACACCGTCACTCTCTCTCCTCCATCAAGTTTTCTCTCTCTGTCAACTCACGCCACATCATCTGTTACGCCACCTCCTCACCTTCTCCGGCAGAGGTTGTCGGCCGGCCAAATATCCGGCCGGCGACCTTCAAACTAAAAAAAACTTTTTTTGTTCTCTCTCTCTTTTAAAAAAAAATTTCATTTCTCTCTCTCTCTAGATCTGTTCTAGAGAGAGAGAGAAATGATTTTTTTTAAAGAGAGAGAGAGAAAAAAAAAATTTACGGCCGGCGATATCTGCCGGAGAAGGTGATGAGGTGGCGTAACAGATGATGTGGCGTGAGTTGGCAGAGAGAGAAAACATGATAGAGGAGAGAGAGTGACGGTGTTATAACGGAAGGGGGTCATATGGGTATTTCTCGTAAAGTACGGGGCCAAGCGGGAAGTTGGTCACAAAGTTGGGGGCCACTAGGGAAATAACCCTTAAAACTACCCAAAATAATTTGACAAATTCAAGAACCTGCCTGCTGTGTATTTCTTGAGACAACTCCAGAGTTAGAGCATCTCTAATGCAAAACTCAAAAAAATCTCTATCATCTTATTGCCAATTTTCATTCGAGATTCTCACTCTTAGGTGACGTTAATAGAGATCCTCAAATTTTTTTTGTCTCCAATGCAAAACTCTAAACTTACCTTATTTACTTATGTGACATAATTATTTTTGTAAATAAATATTTAGTTATTTTAAAAAATATAGAAGACTCGATTTCTATTGGTTGAAAATCAAATATTGATGAGTTGGACAATTAGAGATATCTCAAGAGGTGATGCAGGGAGATTTTCATGAGATATTCCAAGTATCTTGGATATCTTAAAATCTAGTTATTTTAATAGTATAATATTTTTGTTCGTAGAGAATTATTATTTTTAGCAGTTTTATATTTTTAGGAAACC
>BEHA01000348.1:13333-60327 GCA_002897215.1 Eschscholzia californica subsp. californica | reverse complement strand
GAATGTTAATCGGAAAGGCCACATTAGTATCACTTTATAGACAAGTTGAATTTGAGTTGTCTGGTAACGGTAAACATATTTGTAAATATTCACTACTACCTTATACTTTAATTGTAGATATCTGCAAATTACAGGAATTTTCTTTTAGTTTGTGTGATCTTGATTTTTTTTTAACTTGTGATTGCAATATGTTTGTATTTGATTTTTTTTTTTTAAGATAAAGTATTGATTTTGTTCTTCCTATGGAAGTAAGTACTTTTTATATTCTATTGAATCAAATAAAAAAGAAATCTCATATAGTCCCTACACATTCAAGGACTAGAGGTCCAAATGTTAGTTAATGTCTGTCTGTGTGCAGCTCTCATATCAATAGACAATGAGGGCATTGGAATGAGAGTTTGGCAAGGCACATATGTCTCTAGCTAAATCTTTTGTTTGAATTTAGTTGAAATTTTATGAATTATACTTGTTAGGGTTATTCAGTTCTGTGGGGCAGAGCAATAATTGTTCCTTTTCATTTTGCCTTTAGGGAAACTTCATTTTTGTTTCTTTTTCTTCACATTGGTGCAAACTCATCTTGATATCATGTTGGATTATGTGCCTGATGGCTATCCCAAGAGTGTTTCAGGCCTATTTGATGCAATTGCATAAACAAAGTTTAGACAGGTTACTCTGATAGTCTAAACTTATTTACGACAATCAATGTATATTTCAAATCTTCAAGAAGTTAATTATATTTTTATTTTCTACATTTGAATTTCAACATTCAAAGACTGTCTTTTGATGTTGGGCATGCAGTCCAGATCTTAGAGGAAGCACGACAAATTATATAGAAAACGCAACACATATCTTCCTACATAATTTGATGACAAGAAATCAAAATTTGTGTGTGAGATCTATAACTCAACTTCCACCCTGTGCACTTTTTAAATTTCTTTTTGCTGTTGCAAGATGAGCTTGTAGTTTTGTTGCTCCCTATATTCTCATTTTAATATTTTACTATACTACATCTGGAGTTAAGAATAGGTAACTGTGTAGTTAGATTTTTCATATAATTATATGTAATTAACAACTTTGCCTCATTGCAAGATAATTAATTTTGCAACAACTTTTCGATGATATTCTTTTTAGATTATTCCCTCTATGAGTTTGTTATACACATATTTATATACATACATTTAGCGGAATGGTTGTCTTACTATTTATCATATGCCACCAGATAAAAGTGGTAGGAGGAGCAAAGGAGATGTGGTACTTTTAAGTTAAATTTCGAAACTAACTGGCACAAACAACTCGAGTGTTAATTTGTTATGAGACTATAACATAATGGCTTGATCCAGGGTTTGGTTTAGTTAGTAAAGATGCTTCAGAATATATTGTGTGTTCAAAATTATTTGATTGGTAAGTTGTGTCTTCATCACTTATCTAATTGATATAACACTTCGTATTCTCTCATTTTCATATTAAATAGAGAAAAGGAGGTTAAGATAATTTAGAAAATCACTATCACTAAACAATGAGAGGTATCGATAGCGAAAGGGTTATCTTCTCAATAAATCTATCTCCTATATTGTTAGAATTAGGTTTAAGATGGGTCATGTATAAAATGACAATTTTCATCTGCAACATCATTGTTGATTGAGTTACGTCTTTACGAGGGTAAAATCCATGCCGCACACGAGGTTATATCAATTGCGATAAGTAAAGTGTGCATGTCAAAATAAATTTAACTGTGTTCGGTCGACAAAGATCTTCAATTTCAGGTCAGTTATCTCTACACTGTGAAGGGGTTTTGTAATTGCGATAAGTACGTCTTTACGAGGGTAAAATCCATGCCGCACACGAGGTTATATCAATTGCGATAAGTAAAGTGTGCATGTCAAAATAAATTTAACTGTGTTCGGTCGACAAAGATCTTCAATTTCAGGTCAGTTATCTCTACACTGTGAAGGGGTTTTGTATTTGGTTGCTTCATTTGATGTTAGTATTTCTCTTTTAATTGATTGATTCAATTGACTTAGATCTTGAAGGAATTTAGCATTTTGTTATTTACAATAGTCTAAAGAAAGAATATTAGCCGAAAAGTTACATTTGTTGATAATAAGTGTTAAATATTCTGCGTATCATTTATTTTTGTATGTTTTTCTAAATTTTATTCAAGTTTGATTTTCACCGTGCCGGAGGCACGAGCTATACCTAGTCTATATAATAAAACGCAAAGTTTTTTGCTGACTGAGACAAACTAAAAGACAAATCTGATCGTTAATTATGTTTTTCTATAAATCTTGGCCGCTAGATCTATTACCTCCCTTAAAAACTAAAAATTTGTTAACCTAGTCACTAAATTTGTTATATAAACCCATAATAAATCTGCATCCAATTCTTAGTGTCATAAAAAAAGTAATAAGTTGTATATTGATGACCAATTAATATTATAACTCCCGAAACTAATGAGATTTCAATCGTAACCGTCGGTTTCGGTTTGACACAAGTCATAAAAAAAAAAAATCAATCCTTTAAGTTGAGCAGTAATACTCCCTAGACTATAACCTCCCCACTTTAGAGAAATTACTCTCAACTATCAAATTCTTGTACTCGTAAAGTTATCTTCTCTGTAACAACATGGTTGAGTTCTCTACATTGTTGTATCAAAACTATATAATAAAACGCAAAATTTTTTGCTGACTGGGACAAACTAAAAGACAAATCTGGTCGTTAATTATGTTTTTCTACAAATCTTGGCCGCTAGATCTATTACCTCCCTTAAAAACTAAAAATTTGTTAACCTACTCACTAAATTTGTTATATAAACCTATAATAAATCTGCATCCAATTCTTAGTGTCATAAAAAAAAGTAATAAGTTGTATATTAATGACCAATTAATATTATAACTCCCGAATCTAATGAGATTTCAATCGTAACCGTCAGTTTCGGTTTGACACAAGTCATAAAAAAAAATCATTCCTTTAAGTTGAGCAGTAATACTCCCTAGACTATAACCTCCCCATTTTAGAGAAATTACTCTCAACTATCAAATTCTTGTACTCGTAAAGTTATCTTCTCTGTAACAACATGGTTGAGTTCTCTACATTGTTGTTTCAAAATCTGAGTATATTGATCTAAGGTTGTAAGCACTCTATATTTCTTTTAGATATCTAAATATTCTAAAGTTTTTATCAAAGTTTGTATATACTGACATCAGATTGTAAGTCCTCTATAAATCTTTTTTATCTCATAAATATTCTTCTCGTAAGCTCCGTAAATAGATGTTCAATGTTCTTATCAATATGACGTCTTTGTTCCTCTATATATGTCGGAAACTCTTTTCAAGTTTTAAGTTATTGTTTTCTTGATCACTCGTGATTTCAATTTTGTGTTTTTCTTTGCAGAGTTTCATGTATTTGTTGTGCAAAGGATTTTCACACTTTATGTGATTGCCCGCATGTCTAAGAATTTTTTGGCCAACTCAAAATTCACAATTCAAGATTATGTAACAACTTTGATTAGGTAAAAGTAGTAAGATTATGTACTTGGCTTCAAAGTTGACACAAGTTCTAAGAGCGTATCGTAGTTATGGTTCCAAGTGATTATTAAACCATTTTCAATTTCAAACACTGTTGTATCCTTAGATAAATGATTTGTCAAGTTTTAATAGTTTCTCATCTTTAACTCATTTGTGTTTGGTGCTTATAACTCTTTATCATTTTATCATTTGTTAGGAACTTATCTGCGGAGGCCAAGTCTTCACACCACTCTTTCATTTGTCAAGCCAAAGAGAGTTCCACTTATTGGTAAGATCAATTATTCAACAAGTATATTTTTTTTAGAATGAGATCATTTTCAGTTTTTTCTCGATTTTCATGGAACGAACTTCAGCTAGAAGATTCAAGCAACCTCAGAATTTCTTGATTTTGATGCAATCAGCTGGTTAGGCTTCTTGTAAACAGACTGGATCAACCTCAGAATTTCATCAATAGTTCGTTGTGCATGGACTTCCAATAACAACCAGTAGTGGAAGATTTAAGCTTCTTGATGATGGTGAACATATTCGTAGTGTAAAGTCATAGTAGGTGGTGATCACATGCTAAGGGTAAAATGGAGTTTACAACCTTCATGTGTTTGTTTCTTTAATTTTACTACCTTGAAACCTAATATAAAACCCAAAGTATTTTTTAGATTCTTGAAGAGTAAGTACTAACCTAATCAGAAATCCTACGTAGCCAGAACTCATGACTACAAACTCTTGGACTTACAAAGGTATCTAAGAGTTGTAGTTCTTGACCAACAAATATATTCTTATTACGAAGATTTTTGTGTGAAATCTGATTTTTGAAATAAATTCTTACAATTATTTACAAAACGACTTCATCGGTTTAATGTTTTGCTTTAATAAAGGATACTCACAGTATCTAAATAGTAGTATGATATAAGAATGTAGACATAGTTCTTGAATTCCTTTCAGCCTTATAAAAACCATCTAATTCAGTTGATTAAGTTGTGTTTCTTATGAATTGACCTCTAAAAACAAATTGACCCAGGTGAAAGCGGGTAGTCGTTGCTGAAACTTTTATTTAACTATATATTGAATGGATTACAGAAAAGATGAGTATGGGTGGCGAAGTTATTACCAGTTTCGTCGTCATCTTCTTTTGTGCACCATCCATAGTCTAGGACGCTGCAAATCAACTTCACTCATGAAATACCATAAATAAACCAAAGAGATGGAGAATACCTATTTTAGATCAAAGTATGTTTCTTACCTGTAACCATTTGTAAGTTCAAAATAATGAATTTTTTTGAGCATTTATATTTAGGTTAAAAAGTGTACTTTGATTTAAATGGTGAAATATTGTTTTGTACATCTAACCATGTGTAGTTCCATACAATAAAAATAACAGAGTACAATGGTTGCATATTCTTCTAACATCTCTCAACAACGAATATCTCAGCTCTCGTTCTCCTAAATAAAAGAATGAAATGTAATACTCGATGTAAATTGCAAAATGTTGTAGAAACGGTGTAACCTAGACAGGAAAAATTAAGTGATAAGAGAGAGAACACGAGAATATATGGATGCACAGTTGGAACCAAAATTTGAACTTGGGACCGGCGTTAATTTGATTTGTATGAAAAAGATATAATTTTGAATTGAAATCAGTGAAGAAAATAATATAATCGTAAAATGTGTAGCAAATTTTAGTTTATCATATAGAAACGTAAATTCTATTTCCTGTTTACCTATACAAATTATTTTAATTGGGTAAATTAGATTTGTTTGTGTATAAGAATTTGTTAAGATTTACTTTCTAATTAGTTTGGTTGTCTCTGCTTAAAGGAGATCTAATAATTGTGAAGCAATACTGATGTCTATTTTTGCAAACGAGGTAATCAACTACTTTGTAATGTATAAAACTAGGTATAGCCCGTGCCTTCGGCACGGTGGAACTCATTACGTAGTTAGCATGTATGAAGGTCTAGTGCATTTGCTTGGATTCGTATATTGCATTCGTGATAGGGTTGCCTATAGGTGGCTCTGCTCTTGCTCTTGGGTATTGGATTTTTTCTTTAGGAATAAAAAAGTTATTTTCTACTACACAATGTTGGACGTTTTTATTTTGTTTCGCTATTCTAAAGCCTTTAAAATGTGGAAATTAAAACTGTTACTACCATTTACTTTCATTTTAATGGCACGTTTACTTGTATCCAAAACTATGAGGAATGCGATGAACTATTTAAGGCAGTTCCAAACTTTAAGAGGAATAAATCGTAATAGATTCAAAGTTTATGCATCTCGGATCAATGTGAAGAGCGTCCTAATTGAGAAGAAATTTTCATCTCAGGGATGTTAAAGTGGCTACTTTGGATTGTCACGTATTCTAGAATTTGAATCATTTCATTATTTGATTAGAGTTTTGTAAGACTTCTTAGCGGGATCCTCAAATATTTAATATGACTATATATATGTGTGTACTTCGCGTATCGTGCTCTTAAAACCATCAAAACCCTATGCGCACATTGAGAAAATATTTTTCTTTCTCTCTATTTTCTCCCACAAATATATTTTCTACTTATGAATAAATATTTGAATTCAGTTCAATTGTTTGTGACATAATAATTTATTTTTTGAAACAAATAAACCACAATTTTTTTTTAATAACGAAAGAAAGCCATCCTATTACAATTCAAATCGAGTGAACCTAAATATTTAATATTCCAACGTTCAATTGCAATTGCTTAACAGGAAATAATTTTTCGGACAAATAAACCACTAATCTTTTTTTTTTTAAACGAAAGATTTGTTTTGTCTCATTACTCCTGCTGTTCTCATTCTAAGCCGTTGGATTACATTAAAATCATTTCAAATATATTGAACCTCAATGTTTAATGATAGTCCTTTATTTTGAAGAGAGAAACTGAAAGATTATGTGGGGACAAATAAACCACTAATTTTTCTTTAATAACAAAAGTTTTTTTTTTGTCTCATTACTCTTGTTGCTCTCATTCTAGGTTGTTGGATTACATTAAAATTATTTTAAATCGAGTGAGTCCAAATGTGTAATGTTAGGGTCATTTATTTTAGGAGGGTTACTACTCTCATTCTAAGCCATTGTATTACAATTCAAATAGAGTGAACCTAAATATTTAATATTCCAAAATTCAATTGCAATTGTTTAATTAGTAAAAAAAAATTCCGGACAAATAAACCACTAATTTTTTATTTAAAACGAAAAATTTGTTTTGTCTCATTACTCCTGCTATTCTCATTCTAAGACGTTGTATTATATTAAGATTATTTCAAATGTAGTTAACCTCAATGTTTAATGATATGGTCCTTTATTTTGAAGAGGGAAACTGAAAGGTTTATGTGGGGAGAGATCAAGTGAGGGAAAGACGAGATGTACACATTTATTTTGTCCTAGTCATCAAGCATTCATTTTGTCCCAGTCAGCAAAACAAGTTATGTTTTGTTATATAGATACTCGGCAAAATCGACCGTGCCGGAGGCACGGGTTATGCCTAGTATATATATATATATATATACTATTGCACACCATTTATGCATAAATTCTAGACGTTCCGACCATTCTTAAATTCATAAATTCTTTCAACTTGATTTAGGTTAACGTTTTTAAGTGCTCGAAATCTTGCATGATTTAGCAGTTCAGCTTCATGTTCTCCTTTTTAATCTGTAGTTTTATTTTGTCAAAATGCTAAGAAGTTTCAATCAATAGTAACATTTTTTTTTTCAGTTGTGCAGGTTAACGCTATTAAGTGTTCAAAATCTTGCATGATTTAGCAGTCCAGCTTCACGTTCTCCTTTTTAATCTTTATTTTGTCAAATTGCTAGTAAGTTGCAAGCATCAATGATAGTATTTTACTTTTTTCAGTTGTCCATGACCATATTACAAGGTCACAAGATGAAGACAATCAATCCAAGGTGATTGAAGTAGTTGGATGAAATGTCGAATCGACATACTCACATACATACATGTCCAGCAGATCATGCTCCAATTATTAGCACAGAAATTCGAGACCATTGTGAAGAATTTATATAACTATTTGACCTTCAAGATTCGAGTGATAAGAATGTCAGGTGACGCATCCGAGCAAATACAAGTCATACCAACACTTAAATTTACATTGTTAATTTGCAAAGAAAATTGTACAGTGGCTGCCTTCATAGTATTGTTTTCGGTTATCAAATATCTTTATAGTTTAGATTTTTAATTCATATTTTTTTAGGTAAGTTGTCATACAAATTTTTAGCTAAGTTTTTGCAAAATCAATCTATGTATGTTGTTTCATACAAAAATTTTTTAGGCAAGTTTTTTCAAATTTTTAGGTGAGTTTTAGTTTTTAAATTTAAATACCTAAATGAGGGGATGGGTTTTAGGTCCAAAATCACAGGGTCAATGGGTTGAGAGTCCAAAGATAATACTCTCTCCGTGACTCCGTCCCATTTTGTTTGTAGTTTTGGAGAATTCAACTTATTAAGGAATGTTATTTATTGTTGACAAGTATAAAGACTTTTCCTAAACTAGCCTCATTTAATATAGAGTATTTCATTAAATACAACGTTGGTAGAAATGTAGAACCAATTAGAACCTTTGAATGGTATTCAAACTAAAGGGTAGTTTTGGAAGTTTCATTATTTTAATAATTAAATGAATGTTATAAAAGGAAAGTGAACAAACATTTTGGGACATCCATTAAAGGAATAACAACCAAACAAAATGGGACGGAGGGAGTATTAAATAGAAAATAAATCCATTAAGAGTAATTTACACGTCTAACCTCTCTTTTCTCTACTACTACCTAACCTATCTCAGGTTAAATAAAATTACCGATATTAGAAGCAGGGTCGTGGCTGACAATCTAGAGGCCCAGTGGCAAACTTTTGTCGGGGCCTTTTTGTACTAAAATATGTCGAAAGAAAGTTTTTACACAATGAGAGATATTTTTATGAGAAATCAAATTTAGTATTGGTAAGGTTTTTGGAATATAAATTTTTTATCTTCTCCATTAGATGTTGTCCAAAGACTTGGCTCTTCCTATATAATTTCTTTGAAAAAAGTAAGGTTCGAACCGCGTATCTTCATTAGGAAAATATAACACTTTTGCAATCAATTATTAAATCAAAATAGATTGATAGTTAATATATATATATATATATATATATATATATATATATATATATATATATATATATCGAGAGAGGGAGACTAGATAGACAGATTTGTGAGAAAAAGGGTAAAAATTTGCGACAAAAAATCTAATTATTTACCAAGCTTTTGAGAAAAAAAGACAAAAAAGATATGGGTAGATCTGGTGGTCTCGAACCCATTACCATGCGAGACCCAATACCATTACCAATTACCAATGGCCTGAAACCGAGACTATTAACCACTACACCACTGATAATTCATTGTCAAGAATGGAACCGTAAAATTATTAAGAGTGTTCCCTATACAAGATGTAGGTAAGAAATAGGTCCCTTGTGGTAGGAGGCCCAGTGAGGGCGCACGACACGCACCCCTACCACACCGGCCCGATTAGAAGATATAAATAATCTTTTCAGTTTCAAGAAAATAATTCCTCAATAAGAAGTTTTCATCCTTACAAAAATTTGTCTTTTCAGTTTAAAGGAATGTTTCCCTAATCTTTTGACCCAAATAAAATCCATATAACTCTCTCTTCTTTAGTTCACCGAGATAAAATCAAGAGAAATCACAGCGAACATCCATCTAAGTTTTTTAGTCTTCATCGGGAGAAAACCTAGAAGAACATGATGCTCAATGGATTAAATTTCTTCTTTTACCATATTCTCGTTTTTTTTTCAATGATAGATTGTTGCACCGTGCGTGGTTTTGTTGTTCTTATTCTTAAAGCTAGGATATCAATGTTTTTCTTAAAAAAAATTCCTTCAGATCTTGTCTCATTGTTTCTCTCTCTATAATCTTGTTTTCTCCAAAAAAATTGCATGAAAGGTAATTATAAATTTTGCAAACTTTTTGCATATTCTCATAGCATTTTCTTGATGCTAACATCATATTTACGTTTATGAAATTTTTTGACTTACCAGAAAATCATGTCCGTTTTTTAATTTTGAATGAGCGAGTTTGTTTTTCAGTCGACAACACCCTCAAATTTCTCATAGCATTTTCTTTGATTTTGCATAAATTGTGAAAATTTTACCAACATTTTCTAAACTCTGACAAAAAAATAACATATTTTACAAACATAATAGCGCATATTATGTTGTTAGAATCAATAAAATGCTACAAAAATGTTGAAAGGACACCCATCTCGATTGCAGGCAACAATCACCGTATATCGATCATTCTTTAAATTTGTAATTTTTTCGTACTGATGGAGCAATGACCGAGAACATCTCCGAAGGCTTGAACCCCACCCTCAAACTCTTGACCGACGTGGGTGAAAATTGGACCCCATATATCCGCCTTAGTTATTTACCATTTAAGGTAACAACCATAAGAATTTGCATCACTGAAATCCATTTAACGATTGAATAACTGTAAAAACATTACGTGTAATAAGAATAAAGAAAATTCTAGAAAAATGTTTAAAATGTCGTTCTCCTAATTTAAGTAATACATGAGAATGAAAGAAATGCTAGAGAAATGTTAAAAAATTGGTTAACATAATGTAAGTAAGTCAGAAAATATATGATACATTATTATGTTGTTGTTACGCCGATTCATCACCTAAGTTGTTTTACAAAATCTCATAAAAAAAAGTTGTTTTACAAAATTAGAAATATTTTTTAGTGTAAGTATATAATTGTATTTTTAAAATCAATAAAATGCTTTTAAATTCTGTTATATCTAAGAATGTTGTTAGAAGCAATAAGAAGCTGGATAAATAATCAAACTTTCATTTACCTACTCTAACTAATTCAGAACATATGCTACGCATATTATGCTACACATATTATGCTAATAGAATCAAATAAAGTGTTAGAAAAATACTGAAATGTCAGCAAAATAAATATTAGTTTATATTATATTTTTTATGAAAACAAGACTGCAGTGATCGAAAATTCAACTTCTTTTCTTACGAAAAAAGTGATAAAATTTGTTACATTTCAGGTTTCGTTTGACAACCACAAGTATAAGTACTTTTGTTTCAAAAAAGTAAAAAAATTATCAAAACTATATTTGGCAAAAATGTATCTTATAAGTAAAAAGTCAAAAAGTTAGTTCGATAATGTAATTTACTTTTCTATTTTATTTTTTTTCTCATAAAGATACTTGATTTTATTTAGAATTTTCATGATTACTCTTTTGGAAGAGGTGGCGACAATATTGGCGGTAGTTGTGGTGGTGGTGGAGCCTTGGAGGTATGGCGATGGAACGTGGTGGTGGCTGTGATATGATTGAGATGTGGTAGTGGTGGAGTTCGGTGGCAGGGGTATGGTGGCGGTAGTGATAGTGGTGGTGAAGGTATGTGGTGTTGGGATTTACACCCTTATACTAATGTCTATGACGGAAATAAGACATCTAATGTCTACATTAGTATTCCCAGGATCACATGCATTAGCCCATAATAATACTAAGTAAAACTAGAAAGATAAATACCTTATTCGCTAGTTTTCCCTCGAACCTTTCCAATTGCTTATTAGAAGACCAAGAACTTCAAGCGTAGCTCCTCTACTTGGGACACGAGCAATCAACTTGATCTCTCACCTTGTTGTTTAGCTAGCACACCAATGGTGGTTGGAAGAAGAACTCCTTTCTTCTTGACTAGATAGATAGTAATGGGAATTAGCTCACTTTCTCCTCTCTACTTGATGTGGTAGAGTAAGAAAGCTTAGAGAGAAATTCCACACCTTATTCTCTGCCCTAATTGTGTTTATATGGAACCCTAATAGGAAATGTCGAAAATAGCAACTATTGATATTTTCTCAATTCCCTAAGGAGATGACGTCCAAACCCAGCCAAAATGGGCAGATTTAATGTTCATAACATAAGGAAACGTCCCTTCAAAAATTAGCCAATCCGAGCCCTAAAAGTGCCCGAATCGGCCTAGGCCCAAAAACCCTGTTTTTGGCCTTTTTGTACTATCTTTGCCTAATTCCTTTTTAGGCCTATGAGATATGTTTATGGGACATTCCCATTGTTATATCTCACTCCCACTAGTCATATCCTAGATCAATTTGACACTCTTATGTGTAACCCGTTGTAGGATCCGATCGAAGTTAGCCGCGAATTACTTCGTAATTCGCCGATCGTAGTTGGTCTCTAGCTACAACTCTATGATCCCTAACTCAATCGGACTTGATGATCTTCCACATCAATTGTCCTATCCGACAAACTGTTCGCATTGTTACCTTGGTCGAAGACATCTCCTTCAACTCCTTCAGACTCCCACTTGGACTTAGAACAAGTACAATGCTCGATTCCCATGTCACTTAGTATCCCATCTGATACATCACGACATTTAGTTTTTCTTGATCTCGGGTACAACTGTCAAAACAAATGATTAACTTTTAATCCATTTGAGCACGGCCATGCATTTTCAGTTGTTGCTCGTCAAGTGGCCCGAGGACACTGCATCCTAACATGGTTAGGAGGACATAATCCATTCTTGCGCTCCCACTCAACTTCATGTCTATCATGTCCTTCCCAGTATCTGTTTTTATAACCTCCTTTTACAGCGCGGCGTTTGACGGAACCAAAGTCAGACATTCCTTACATAAGATGAGTTGAGCACTCATGTCTTGAGGAATCTCTCCAATCTTGTCTTTTGACAAGTATTTGACGTTCATCAAGAGTGATGTACTTGTCATTATAGGGTTATCCAGTGTATAAACCTTTTACACACCCACGTAGTCGAATCGAATACACTATTCCTATAGCCCATGAAATTGCGCTATCCCATCGACTCCCGTGCTAGTCTTCGTGAGTCATTGTTGTCCATGCAATGACCTGGACTAGGGAATAGATAATGAATTTCTCCAAGTTCACTTAGTAGGGTTTCACTTATCAGATCACGTATCTGACAAGCCTACTCGGAGTGCTTTCTTTATCGTGTGGACTGTCGTTTAAATACTAAACCAAATTTAGACGACTTGCGAAATAATTCTATTTTCTATTATTTCTGATAACGAGAGTTGTAAATCTGAACCTCTTCCGTAAAACACTTTTAAGCCTACTTTCTTTCCATGTCAGGAAGTTTGCTATGATGACTTGTTCAACTATTTGTACTACTTTCATCCTTTTGCCTTCTAGGATGTTTGAGTAATGTATCGGGTTTTCAAACCGAATTGGATGTCTAAATGCTAATCATGTCTGACATGATTGACTTTATGTTTACTAACATAGATGTCTCTCTCACGCGTGCTTGCTCATCGGTGTCTTTCAGACTCAGAGTGTTGCAACGCTCTTTGTTATGAGTTTTTGGGTCGAAATTCTTTTAGACTTTTCCGAGTCTTAGATTTTCGGTTTCGAATCTCAATCATCTCAGCGTATTGAGTTTCTCTAATCCTATCATCTTTTTGATCTATCCTTTTATTGAGTCAGTTTGTTACTGTTATACAACATCCTATGTCGCACTCAATGTTTTGTATGTACTCTGCATACGGACCCGGAAGGTTTGTTTCTCCCACTTACCTTCTTGAAACTCGTGATTCAAGATTTTTCTTCATTCCTCAGGAATCAAACTTCTTTGATTGCCTCTATGAATCGAAGGTTCTAACTCATGCGTGCTTTTAATCCGTCGATGGATTTCTGAAGCATGCTAAAGGACACGTCTGGTTTCGGGAAACATGAATGTTTCCATCCTTCTCAGTTTTCAATTCCGGAAAACTAATTTAGGTCTTCCGTTGACTTAAATTATCAAGCTACATGTCTTGATGAGATATGGAGTCAGTTTCCGTCTCTGCGCAGGTCTTTTATCTCTTCAGAAATAACCTTTATCTTCTGAATCTTTGAGATTTTTCTTTTGACCTTAAGGGCTTTTGAACAATAATTTGGAATGTTCTCAACAGCTTTGAGATATTGCTTTAGAGACACTTTCAACTACTTTGAGAGTTCTCCTGCGAATTACATTCGCTTTTGTGCGGTAGGTTTTTAAGATCCAATCTTTACCTTTTCTATTTCTAAGGAACCGCGGTTTTACTGTCTTTCAACAGTTTTGTTGCTCTTGGTCGAACTTAATCGGCCTGTACATTTTTCATGATTGTTTTTCATGACTCTTCATGATTTTTCTCATGGTCGAATTAATTCGACTTGTACTTTTCTCCCACTTATTCTTGTAATAATTAGTACTTTTCTCCCAGATTACTAGGTGTGCTAATTACTATAAGAATGCTATCACGAGCAACAAACACTTTGTTTTCTTGATTGCTTGTGGAAAAAGCCCAAATTTCTTATAAAGAAATTGCGTCAGACTTTTAATCTAATTTTGTATCCATGTAGATGTTTTTACACGAGATTTTAGCTTTCAAACGGATGTTGGTAAATGTGTGAAACAATCGTTTCTAGAATATGTCCCAAAATATTCGGAAGACTGGCTTAAACCCATCATTGACCGAATCATGCAAAGCAGTGTTCGATTTCTCCCACTGAATCCACCATCCTTCAGATGTGTTCCATGGAGTGAGTTGGGAAACGGTTTCTCAACTCCTTTGATGGTTATCAAGTGTTTGACTCAAGTTTTCACCACTCCAATCTAACCAGATGGCTTAAACTCTCTTGTCAAAGTGATTCTTTACTTCGGTTTATACTTTGTTTGAACCTTTCAAACATTCCGACTTCACACTTGATGACTTGCACGTTTCCGTACTTCATTTAAGTTTGCCAGTGTACGTTTTGAAGTTTCTCTCGTTAGCTTCTGCAAGTAAACTTATAGGTCTGCATAACACCGTATGAGTCCTAATAGATTACTAGTCTCTATGCCCTGTTAAAAGGGGTGACTTTGTCAATTAGTCATTAAGACTTAATCGACAATGCTGAAGTTAATGTGTTTAAATCTCTCGATATCAGCCATTATCAATGTTAACCTTTAGTTAATTTACCACTGGTTTAAAACATCAAATGTTTCTAGAAGAACGACATAATTACTATTTTACTATTAAGTTCTAAGCTAGATCAGTGTCTAAAAGAAGACTTTGATCCCTTTCAGCATCCCTAACATTACTGCTTCTGCTCCCTCTTGGATCTTTACTTCTTTTAGTCAAGTATCTGATTTCCTTGAGCTTTACCGAGCCGCACATCCGGTTTAAAATACCTAATGAAGGAATTTTACGATACTTGTTTTTAACTTTGTTAACAAAGATACGGAACCGGAATTCATAATTCCATTCCATTTGTCCTCCAAGTGCTAAAGGTAGTTTCCTTTTAAATGGTCTAGCCATTGTTTGGAAACATTCACAGTAATGAGGAATACTCTTGATCATGTATTCGGCAACTGCTTTTCTTTGATCAAATGTTTGTCTCTCTCACTTGACTGATCCTTTGCCCTTTTGAATCTCAAGGACTCTTTCTTAAATTCCTTGTAGCAAATCTCAAGAACCTCTCTTAGACTGGATATTCCCGTATGTTCTGCTCAGTTTGTTCGTAACAACCTGAGTGACTCATCTAAGGTCTTATCTTTGTTCAATCGATATTGAATTGGGTGATAGATGTATTTTGCTGTCTTCCCTTAAAATGACTTTTAGATTGCCTTGGAGGTCTTGTACCTCCCCATTTATGATTTTTGTATCAATTTCTTCCTCAGTTTGTCTTAATGGTTATGCTAGCATCCATTACTCTTCCAGATAGAATATTATACGATTGCTTGCAAATGACTTTTGACCTTCTTTGGTATGAGTCAACATTGGGATTGGGTATTCTAGTACGCTTTCCTTTTAAATCTGAGAACCATTCTCGATTTATTCTTCCATTCTAGGAAGTTGATCAACACCTCCCTTAGGTGTGATTCAGAGTTGAACTCGTTTGTGTCATCTTAAAACTAAATAAAGAAATGGCAAAGTTTTAAAACTCGTTATTGTTTTTCCCACATTATTCAATAAAATCGTCCCTGATAGAATAAGTGATTCCAAGACCCCAGTTCTTCGGAGTAAAGCGGATGAAGGCCCTACCCTTTGACTCTGTCGTTCCGGGTGAGTAAACTACTTCACTGATCATACCTTATGACTCTTGGTTTATACATGACTAATCTATCCTTTTGCCTCGAGTATCCAAGACTCTCTTGCTGATCTCGTTGAATAGAACCATTTAGACGTGTAGGCCTCTTCTCTAGACCTACCCGCATTGTCCCAAGGTAGAGGAGGTACTCTGCGAAGGCCGACCCACCTTCCTGGAACAAGGGCGCAACGAGTGTCTTAATCTGGATAGGCGATTACTCAAGATTACGTTTTGGGGACTTTTACGCTAGTCTGGCGTTTGTTATAGTGAACTATTTAGCCTAACTAACGTCCACGACATAAAGCGTAAATAAGTAAATAAATGCGCGCGAGAAAGTAAATCAAGCAGACATGGATCCTAGTATGACCCCTAACCTAGAAGATCTAATCTCCTTTGGTTTTCTTCTTGTTTCGCCTTTCGGTTCGTCTTAGATCGCCATCTTTGAACCTCCATTGATTTCTCCCCCTCGCCTTTGGATTTCATCCTCGAGTTTCTTCAATGGACTCATAGACCCTAAACTCTAATTACAAGACTCTAACGATTCGCAGATCGTATAAACTTGAAATTAAAATTAATTACAAAGCATGCACCCATCCGTGCTTAAAACAAGAATAAAGATATAAATCTATAGCCATACTAGTTTCCCGCATTCACATCACATGCAATCATATAATATATCAAGGCTAAGAATTATATATGCATGATTATCTTGGGAGATACTTTAGTTGACATCACATGTCACATTACGGACCTTAAGTCTAAATTCGAAGAATTCAACTAATGGTGCGTTCCGGTTTTATCTTTTATGAATATTTCTAAAATCATCTTTAAGAAAAACTCCGTTTCGGGTTCTGAAAGCCCGGGTCAATTTCGAAAAAATATTGGTTCGATTGTTAATGATTTCATAAATCAATTTAATGAGAAATCCGTTTTGGCCTTCCGGATGGCCCAGATTAACTTTGGAATTATTTGGTTGGAAAAGCCTCGAAACAGCCCGGGACAAGTCCTAGACAAGTCCCGGCCCAAGCCCACACAAGGGCTCGGACAAGGTCCGGACATGGCACGGCCCATAGGGCCGGCATGTCCTGGCCGAGGCCTAGTCTCGTCCTGGCCAGAGCCAGGACGCTAGTCCATGCCCCTAACGCGTCCTAGACGCGTCTGGTGCTGAACCGGACCAGCACTAGGTGTCTACGAGACACCCAGAACCTCCCAGACGCGTCTCCAAGACGCGTCCAGAAGCTTCTGCTGCAGCTGCTGGTCGCGTCCAGGAGCTTCTTGGCCGGACACTAGGGTTTTCCAAAAACTCTAGTTTCCAAAAAAAAAAAAAATTCTTTTGTAACTCGAAGTTATAGTGTTTTCCTGTTTATTGATTCTTGTTTTATTTCATAAATTACCTGTTATTTATTGTTAAAGTTGCATACTTTATTTCATTGTTTTTTAATGCATTATGTATCAACAATGTTCTTCCAAAGAGACATAATGCAATAAGTTTGTTCATCGTAACTAAAATACGAGCCACCAATGCTCCTGTATGAAGAATCAAGTACCACAATGCAGCATACTTTCTTCATAAAGAAGGGCTGCTATTATTGAACAATTACAAATTCAGTTTATTCTTTTTTTAATCAAACTAAGCGACAAAAAAAGAAAATCCATTAGGATGACGAATGACCAACATCCCCGGATTATATGTTTCTAAAATGTCTGATGGGCTAAGAACCAGAAACCAACCTCCATGGCATGGTCTCCTTGATACAACATACATAATATGAGCCTTAATGATCTCTTTTGTTCTTACTGAAGTTTTCTAACAATTGTTACCATCCTATGATAACTTCTTTTTCTAATGACTATGCCCATATAGTCTGAATATGATCTTTCCTAATCCTCTCAGGCGTTACTATTGAGTAATTCAACAGGCAAAATCGTGCACGACTTAAATCACCACTATATTTGTTAGTGTATCAATGATCAAACTCAACAAGTTCTATTTCTTAAGCATCACTACCCAAAGATGTACTATCCTTACCTCAGTTATTAAAATTCAATTTCGTAAGCATCACAATCGACAAATTTCCAATCCTTCCCTCAGTTATTTTAGGAACAATATTGCATACCACATCGAAGTTTCATTCTTAAGCATAGGACCCACAGATGTATAATCTTTCCCTCGGTTATTAATACTTTATTTCTTAAGCATCACTACCCACAAATTTATAATACTTCTCAAGCTTATTAAAGTTTTGTTTCTTAAGCGTCCCTACCCACAGATGAATAATTTTCCCCTTAATTATTGATTGAAAAATATGGAATCTACATTGAAGTTAAATTTTTTAAGCATCACTATAGGCAGATTTATAATCATTCCCCCGTTTATTGAAGAAATAATATGGCATACCACATTAAAACCATTACTTAAGCATCAATGCCGGCAAATGTAGAATACTTCCCTCGATTATTGATGCAACAATATGGTATGCCACATTCAAGTCCATCTCTCAACAAACACTATGCACATTTGTATAATCCTTTCATCGATTATTGATGAAAGTATATGGCATACCACATTAAAATTTCATATCTTAAGCATCACAACTGACAATGGTATAATCCTTCTCTCGATTTTTAATAGAATAATATGGTATACCATGTTAAAGTTTTGTTTCTTCAGCATCACTACACATATATGTATAATCCTTCCCCCGATTACTGATGGGAATATATTGTATTGCTATACCACGTTAAAGTTCCATTTCTTAAGCATCAAAACCGACAAATGTATAATCCTTCCTTCGAATATTGATGGAACAATGTGGTATAACACGTTAAAGTTTCAATTCTTAAGCATCACAACAGAATTACGTATAATTCCTCCCTCAAATATTGATGGAACAATAGGGTATATACCACATAAAATTTTCATTTCTCAAGCATCACAATCGACAAAGGTATAATCCTTCCTCTATTATTGATGGTTAAATATGGTATACCATATTATAGTTCCATTTCTTAAGCATCGCTACCAGCAAATGTATAATACTTCCCTCGATTATTGATGGAACAATAAGATATATCACATTAAATTTACATATATTAAGCAATGCTACAGACATACGTATAATCTTTCCCTCGATTATTCATGGAACACTATGGTATATACCACACTCCCATATCTTAAGCATCACTACCCTCAAGTGTGTAATCCTTCTCACGATTATTGATTTGAAATATATGGTATAACACATTAAAGTTCCATTTATTAAGCATCATAGCCAACAAATGTATAATCCTTCCCGTAAACATTAATTGGACAATGTGGTATACCACATTAAAGTTTCATTTCTTAGGCATCACAACCGACAAATGGATAATTCTTTCCTCCATTGTTGATAGAAATATATGGTATACTACATTAAAATTCCATTTCTCAAGCATCACAACCGACAAACGTTTAATCCTTCCCTCGAATATTGATGGAAATCAACAACTTTGAAGTTCCATTCCTTAGGCATCACAACCGACAAATGTAAAATCTTTCTTGAAAAATTTTGATGCAACAATGTGGTATACCACATTAAAGTTCCATTTCTTAGGCAAACGTATAATCCTTCACAAAAATATCGATGGAACAATGTGGTATACAAAATTAAAGTTCCATTTCTTAGGCATCACAACCGACAAATGTAAAATCCTCCCCAAAAATATTGTGGAACAATGTGGTATTCCACATTGAAGTTCCATTTCTTAGGCATCACAAACGGCAAATGTATAATCCTTCCCGAAAATATTGATTGGAACAATGTGGTATGCACATTAAAGTTCCATTTCTTAGGCATCACAATCAACAAATGTATAATCCTTCCCGAAAATATTGATGCAACACTTTGGTATACCACCTTAAAGTTCCATTTTTTAGGCATCACAACCAACAAAAGTTTAATCCTTCCCGAAAATATTGATGGAACAAATTGGTATACCACATTGAAGTTCCATTTCTTAGGCATCACAACTAACAAATATGTAGTCCTTCCCTCAAATTATTGCGATTATATCTAATGTTTATGTTGTTGTTTGAATCCCGTCGCTGCCTCCACTACCAGGCCTCCACCACTTCCTCCATCGCCAAACCACCACACACACGCCCACCATTTTCATCAAACACACAGTCACACACTACCAAGCAGGGACATAAGTAGGATTTTTGTTTGATGGAGGCCGATAGACTAAGTCATACAAATAAATTTTACTACCGAAAAATATGAAAATAATTTCACCCACGCGCTACTTCTATAATTTATTCATTAATAATGACAGCTTAAAAATACTTCCACGGTTACTAAATCCTATTAAGACAGCAAGTCTGAATTACATCCATTGTGCATAGGAAAAATGATTGTGTGCCTTACTGTCAGTTCAATTTTGTGCCGACAGTCTGCCAGACTATCATGTACGGTTCCTAAATTTTCCTAAAAGGTGTTTTAGCCTTGACAGGTCGTTTGCATCTTTCATACTAATGTCTTGGCATATTAATATGTTTATGACGGTCTCAGACAATCCCATGAAATAGAAAACAAAATAACCGCCAAGGTTACAATATACTCGGCCAGAGTTTTTTATGCGTGATTGACGACTATAGACATTATGTAACTAATAGTGATAAGTGATGAGAGAGCAACTGCAGATACTATACGACTGATATGTTTAACTAGAAAGAGAATTACCTGCATATTTTTAAACGAAGCTCGCCTTTTTAACCATCCAATTTATTCTCTCCTTCACCTCAATAATCATGTTATCCTGCAATTCAATATCAGAAAAGCATCATATTTTGTCAAATGTTATATGAACTCTTCACTTTTTCATTAGAAATAACTAATCTATTATTGTAGAACTATATTTCTTAGGCATCACAACCGACAAATGTATAATCCTTCCCGAAAATATTGATTGGAACAATGTGGTATGAACATCAAAGTCCCATTTCTTAGGCATCACAACCAACAAATGTATAATCCTTCCCGAAAATATTGATGCAACACTGTGGTATACCACCTTAAAGTTCCATTTTTTAGGCATTACAACCAACAAAAGTTTAATCCTTCCCGAAAACATTGATGGAACAAGTTGGTATACCACATTGAAGTTCCATTTCTTAGGCATCACAACCAACAAATATGTAGTTCTACCCTCAAATTATTGCGATTATATCTAATGTTTATGTTGTTGTTTGTATTCTAGAAAAAAATTATTGCAGCCTTGTCAATGCTTTTGAACTTTTCAAGTGCAAACTAAATTGCTTACTCCTGTTTAAGCCATCAAGCGATTAATAACTAAAAATACATGTCAGGTTTACGGTCTATATTATTAGTATAAAGGACAAGTCAATCAAAAACCATAAAATTATGCTCAAGTTGTAACGTAAATCAAACAATCTGGCTAAAGTTAACTAACCTTTTTTTCTCCTAAGCAGTTTTTCGTCAACATCAAGAGAGGAGATCTATAACTATTTTCGAAGCGATGCTTCTCGAGTCACCAAAACAAATATTTATTTGGTTACCTATTAGAGGAATCAATTTACATTCCAAGATCTAAAACTATTTCCGAAGTCATTGTCTTACTCTAGAAACAGACAATTATTTGCTTATCCATTAAACCTTTTATAGTCTAATACATTCTATATACTGAAGGAGAAAACTGTTTCGGGTTTACACCAATAAGCTGAATTTCCAGCCTTTAAGAATGTTGATTCAGCGCCTCCCAGAAGACATAATCAGTTTTTTCATCGTAAATAAAATATCAGCTAGCGACTCATGTATAAAGAATCAAGTACTACAATGCAGCATACTTTGTTCAAAAGGAAGAGCTGTTAACAATTTGTACAAACTCAGTTTATTCTTTTTCTGAATCATATTGACTTAGTGACAAAAAAGAAAGTCCATTAGGATGATGAATGACCAACATCCCCAAGATTATACATTTCTAGAATATCTGATGGGCTAAGAACCATTGACCAACCTCCATGACATGGTCGCCTTCAATCGGTTATTGATGAAAATATATGGTATACCACATTAAAATTTCATTTCTTAAGCATCACAACCACAATTATATAATCCTTCCCCCAACTTTAATGGAATAATATGGTATACCATGTTAGAGTTCTGTTTCTTCGGCATCACTACACGGGTATGTAAAATCTTTCCCTCGATTATTGATGGAAATATATGGTAAACCACATTAAAGTTCAATTTCTTAAGCATCAAAACCGACAAATGTATAATTTTCCCCTCGATTATTGACGGAAATTTATTGTATTGGTATACCACATTAAAGTTCAATTTCTTAAGCATCACAACCGACAAATGTATAATCTTTCCCTCGATTATTGAAGAAAATATATTCTAATGGTATACCACATTGAAGTTCCATTTCTTAAGCACTGAAACCGACAAATGTATAATCCTTCCCTGGAATATTGATGGAACAATGTGGTACACCATGTAAAAGATTCAATTCTTAAGCATCACAACCGCAAAATGTATAATTCTTCCCTTGAAAATTGATGGAACGATATGGTATGTAGCACATTAAAAATTCATTTCTAAGGCATCACTATCGACAAATCACAAATGTATATTCCTTTTTCGATTATTGATAAATAAATATGATATACCATATTATAGTTCCATTTCTTAAGCATCCCTAACGACAAGTGTATAATACTTTCTTTAATTATTGATGAAACAATATTCACATTAAAGTTCAATTTCTTAAGCATCACTACCGACAAATATATAATCTTTCCCTCAATTATTGATGGAACAATATGGTATCCCACATTTCTATTTATTAAGCATCACTACCCACAAGTGTATAATCCTTCCCTCGATTATCGATTGAAATATATGGTATAACACATTAAAGTTCCATTTCTTAAGCATTATATTCAACAGATGTTAGGCATTTCACTTTAAAGTTCCAATTCTTAGGCATCACAACCGATAAATGTCCTTCCCAAAATATTGATGAAACAATGTGGTATACCATATTAAAGTTTCATTTCTTAGGCATCACAACAGACAAATGTATAAGCTTTCCGAAAATACTGATGAAACAATGTGGTATACCACATTAAAGTTCCATTTCTTAGGCAACGCAACTGACAAATGTATAGTTCTTCCAGAAAATATTATAGAACAATAAAGTATACCACATTAAAGTTCCATTTCTTAGGTATCAAAACCAACAAATGTATAACCCATCCCAAGAATATTGATGGAAAAATATGGTAAACCACATTATACTGCCATTTCTTAGGCATCACAACCGACAAATATTTATTTGTTCCCAAAAATACACATGGGACAATGTGGTATACCACATTAAAGTTCCATTTCTTAGGCATCACAACCGACAAATGTATAATCCTTCTTGAAATTATTCACGGAACAATGTGGTATACCACATTAAAGTTCCATTATTTAGGCATCACAACCGACAAATCTGTAATCCTTCTCGAAAATATTGATAGAACAATGTGATATACCACATTAAAGATCCATTTCTTAGGTATCACAACCGACAAATGTATAATCCTTCTCGAAAATATTGATTGACCAATGTGGTATACCATTAAAGTTCTATTTTCTTAGATCACAGCGGACAAATGTATATTCCTTCCCGAAAATATTGATGGAACAATGTGGCGTACCACATTAAAGTTCCATTTCTTAAGCATCAAAGCCAACAAATGTAAAATCCATCCCGAATATCGATGGAACAATGTGGTATACCATATTAAAGTTCCATTTCTTAGGCATCACAGCCGACAAATATATAATCCTTCCCGAAAATATCGATGAAACAATGTGGTAGACCACATTAAGGTTCCATTTCTCAAGCATCACAACCAACAAATGTAAAATCTTTCTCGACGAAACAATGTGGTATACCACATTGAGGTTCCATTTCTCAAGCATCACAACCGACAAATGTATAATCTTTTTCTCGAATGTTGACGGAACAATGTGGTATACCACATTGAAGTTTTAATTATTAAGCATCACAACGGACAAATGCATAATCCTCCCTCGAATATTGATGGAACAATATACTACATAGCACATTGAAGTTTCTTACGCATCACTATTATGAAGCAGGTGCAGTAGTGTAAATAAGAAAAAAAAAATCAATTATTGGGTAAAACAAGACATAAACACCATGTCTTAAGCATCAATCCCCAGGATTGTGGAACCCCTCCCTTGATTATTGGTGGACAAATAGAATATATGTACTTGCATAAGGTAAAATCGAAACTTCTTTAATAAAATGATATAACAAGTATGTGATAGGACAAGAAAGCAACCTGTCTTCTAGTAATGATAGCTAGGCTAAATGAGTTGCAAGAAAGGAAGACAACAACAACTTTATATAGAAAAAGTGATAGTCAAGAGCCAAGAGTCAAGACTTTGAATTCATCGGTACCATCAAGAAAATCAATTAGAAGATCTTGTTCTTCCAAGTAAAAAAAATGTGATGGTCAATGTTTAGGTTTTTATCCAATTGAGTAAAACAAATCAAAGGAAAAACCTGAGATTTATGAATTGAACATGTTATTCTAGAATTACCACTGATAGTAAATAAACAACCCATAAACTCATTTAAGTAGGCTATCCCAGCTCCTTCGTTATAATGGAAGTTCCAATGGAATTACCATTGATAGTAAATAAACAACCCATAAACTCATTTAAGTAGGCTATCCATGAAATATGAAACCACTTTGTACGTTATGCACCTTTTTGATAATTATCTAGGGCGAAATTCTTTTATTTTAGCTCGGGATTTTCACGACCATCAACTAAGAGGCTGCAGACTAAAGCTGAAATTTTTTCTGATTCTAAGTAATATGAATCCCGGAACTACCATTTTCTCTCACTGTGCTACTTATCCTTTCACTGAAACCAAGTAAATCCATTAATATACTTTTTTACAATCTCTCATCAATTAACGCGATAGAGTTCTCCTCAACCTTTAATGCCACTAATACTGTTAATAGACACTAATAGTCTAATAAAACATCAGTGTTAACATAGTTGTAACCAACATACATATCTCTGTTACTATTCCCTTATCTATTTCATATATAAAGAATATAATATTATACTTGACAAATGAGCCCTGACATACTCAGCATCGGGTGAAGGTAGATTCATTTTTTTGAATCAAACAAGTACATCCACATAAAACATTTCATGGTAGATATGGTAACTGCCACTGGAAGGAAAAGATAACTAAAAGAAAGGAACACAAATTAAACTGACAGAGATGTCTAACCTTGATATTTGCACAAAGGTCTTCCATGTAGTTATCTGGTATCTGCACACAAAATCCATATCAATTAAGGCAACACTATGATCCAAAACATCAAATTCATCGTATTTCCTGCTCTGTTAATATTTTCGTGGTAACCCGGGGCTCTCTAAGGTTGTTTACTTGTTTCAAAGATGTTTTGCTCAATCAAATGTCTCAATTTGTTTGAAATTAGGTATTAGGTATGAGTTCCTACCCAAGACACCTCAGAATGATATTTGAACCTTGTCATAAATTCCTTCCACCGACACTTGTGCATCCATTTCTCATAATGTATGTCATCTTCGACTTATAACTTTAGTCAAGGGTGCCATCGTTTTTGCAAAACCCCTGCCAAATGCATGAGCTTTCTAGAGAAAGAAATAGGTAAGAAGATAATTTTATAATGAAAAGAACATATATAAACATTGATCTGCTACTAATGGAAACACTTGAACCATGGAATATGTACGAGTATGTTGATTTATGTATACTTGAAGGTTAAGTTAGAGGACCCGGCCCGAGAAAGGAGTTGCTCACATGTAGAAGGCCATATGAGAATTAACGCTTTTTTAAATTACTTACCATCATGATGCTTCTCATAATAATGTGGGTGGAAATATGAATAAGAGGACTGTTTAAAGCAGGATGAGGATTGTTATAATTGTTTCCATTAATTAAATAATTTTTTGGGTTCCGAATCCAAAAATCTACACCTAAACACACATTTAGTCCACCCTAATATTAATATAGGATTTTAAGCTAAAATAACACTTATAATGGATATTTAGTCCAAATTAGTTAAAGTATGTCTAAATGTCAAAGTTACAGTGTTTTCCTGTTTATTGATTCTTGTTTTGTATCAACAGTGTTCTTCCAAAACGACATAATGCAATAAGTTTGTTCATCGTAACTAAAATACCAGCCACCGATGCTCCTGTATGAAGAATCAGGTACCACAATGCAGCATACTTTCTTCATAAAGAAGGGCTGCTATTATTGAACAATTACAAATTCAGTTTATTCTTTTTTGAATCAAACTGACTAAGCGACAAAAAAAGAAAATCCATTAGGATGACGAATGACCAACATCCCCGGATTATATGTTTCTAAAATGTCTGATGGGCTAAGAACCAGAAACCAACCTCCATGGCATGGTCTCCTTGATACAACATACATAATATGAGCCTTAATGATCTCTTTTGTTCTTACTGAAGTTTTCTAACAATTGTTACCATCCTATGATAACTTCTTTTTCTAATGACCATGCCCATATAGTCTGAATATGATCTTTCCTAATCCTCTCAGACGTTACTATTGAGTAATTCGTAACATGACATATTGCAAATGAATATGCAACTGATAACAAACATTACAAGAACCAAGTTATACATGAAAGACTACCTTGCAACCCCTGACTAGCTTCCACCAAGCACAATTAAGGCATTATAATAGAAGATGCAGCATCTCAACCAAATGGGTCAATAGGCGAATTTTTTTTTTTGATTGGCTCGCTTGTTATGGCATTTGGTAACACAAGGAACAAATCAGATGCTATTGTACAAATTGTGTAATCCCAATGGTTGTTCAGTAACGTATCTCTTAATCTCCTTATCCTGTCGTAAACTATCTTTCATGTCCGTACGCATCAGCAAACCACATTAAAATTGATGAAAGTATATGGTATACCACATTAAAATTTCATTTCTTAAGCATCACATCTGACAATGGTATAATCCTTCTCTCGATTTTTGATGGAATAATATGGTATACCATGTTAAAGTTTTGTTTCTTCAGCATCACTACACATATATGTTAATCCTTACCTCGATTACTGATGGGAATATATCGTATTGCTATACCACATTAAAGTTCCATTTCTTAAGCATCAAAACCGACAAATGTATAATCCTTCCTTCAAATATTGATGGAACAATGTGGTATAACACGTTACAGTTTCAATTCTTAAGCATCACAACAGAATTACGTATAATTCCTCCCTCGAATATTGATGGAACAATAGGGTATATACCACATAAAATTTTCATTTCTTAGGCATCGGCAAAGGTATAATCCTTCCTCTATTATTGATGGTTAAATATGGTATACCATATTATAGTTTCATTTCTTAAGCATCGCTACCGACAAATGTATAATACTTCCCTGGATTATTGATGGAACAATAAGATATATCACATTAAATTTACATATATTAAGCATCGCTACGTACATACATATAATCTTTCCCTCGATTATTCATGGAACACTATGGTATATACCACACTCTCATATCTTAAGCATCACTACCCTCAAGTGTGTAATCCTTCTCACGATTATTGATTTGAAATATATGGTATAACACATTAAAGTTCCATTTATTAAGCATTATAGCCAACAAATGTATAATCCTTCCCGTAAACATTGATTGGACAATGTGGTATACCACATTAAAGTTTCATTTCTTAGGCATCACAACCGACAAACAGATAATTCTTTCCTCCATTGTTGATAGAAATATATGGTATACTACATTAAAATTCTATTTCTCAAGCATCACAACCGACAAATGTTTAATCCTTCCCTCGAAAATTGATGGAAATCAACAACATTAATGTTCCATTTTTCAAACATCACAAGCGACAAATGTATAATCCTTCCCTCGAATATTGATGGAACAATGTGTTATACCACATTGAAGTTCCATTCCTTAGGCATCACAACCGACAAATGTAAAATCTTTCTTGAAAAATTTTGATGCAACAATGTGGTATACCACATTAAAGTTCCATTTCTTAGGCAAACGTACCTTCACAAAAATATTGATGGAACAATGTGGTATACCAAATTAAAGTTCCATTTCTTAGGCATCACAACCGACAAATGTATAATCCTTCTCGAAAATATTTTGGAACAATGTGGTATACCACATTAAAGTTTTATTGCTTAGGCATTACAACCGACAAATGTAAAATCCTGACCAAAAATATTGTGGAACAATGTGGTACACCACATTGAAGTTCCATTTCTTAGGCATCACAACCGACAAATGTATAATCCTTCCCGAAAATATTGATTGGAACAATGTGGTATGCACATTAAAGTCCCATTTCTTAGGCATCACAACCAACAAATGTATAATCCTTCCCGAAAATATTAATGCAACATTGTGGTATGCCACCTTAAAGTTCCATTTTTTAGGCATCACAACCAACAAAAGTTTAATCCTTCCCGAAAACATTGATGGAACAAATTGGTATACCACATTGAAGTTTCATTTCTTAGGCATCACAACCAACAAATATGTAGTCCTTCCCTCAAATTATTGCGATTATATCTAATGTTTATGTTGTTGCTTGTATTCTAGAAAAAAATGAGTTTAAATAGATCTTACAAAAATATTTAAGTAAACAGTCTTGTGCATATATATATATATATATATATATATATATATATATATATATATATATATATATATACCTCCTCGGAATCCCGTCGCTGCCTCCACTACCAGGCCTCCACCGCTTCCTCCATCGCCAAACCACCACACACACGCCCACCATTTTCACCAAACACAGTCACACACCACCAAGCAGGGACATAAGTAGGATTTTTGTTTGATGGAGGCCGATAGACTAAGTCATACAAATAAATTTTACTACCGAAAAATATGAAAATAATTTCACCCACGCGCTACTTCTATAATTTATTCATTAATAATGACAGCTTAAAAATACTTCCACGGTTACTAAATCCTGTTGAGACAGCAAGTCTGAATTGCATCCATTGTGCATAGGAAAAATGATTGTGCCTTACTGTCAGTTCAATTTTGTGCCGACAGTCTGCCAGACTATCATGTACGGTTCCTAAATTTTCCTAAAAGGTGTTTTAGCTTTGGCAGGTCGTTTGCGTCTTTCATAATAATGTCTTGGCACAATAATATGTTTATGACGGTCTCAGACAATCCCATGAAATAGAAAACAAAATAACCGCCAAGGTTACAATATACTCGGCCAGAGTTTTTTATGCGTGATTGACGACTATAGACACTATGTAACTAATAGTGATAAGTGATGAGAGAGCAACTGCAGATACTATATGACTGATATGTTTAACTAGAAAGAGAATTACCTGCATATTTTTAAACGAAGCTCGCCTTTTTAACCATCCAATTTATTCCCTCCTTCACCTCAATAATCACGTTATCCTGCAATTCAATATTAGAAAAGAATCATATTTTGTCAAATGTTATATGAACTCTTCACTTTTTCTTTAGAAATAACTAATCTATTACGTCATAAGAAATCCAACTATAAAATTGAAAAACTAACAAATAGGAGTAGAGTTAATAAACGGGATGCTCTGTCAATTCTACGAAGATTCTCTGTCAATTACACTCAATCTATCAAGAGCAAACTGAGATCGGACATTCTTGTTCAAGCGGTAAATTGATGAATAACTGCAAGTAGGCATTAGATGTCTGGTCAACATTTCAAGTTAGTAGTGTTGACTACAACTTGGGTGAATTTTTACACCCAAGTCTCACTGATTTTATTTGCCGATCTATGCAGATACAGTCTAGATAAGGCTTCCCGGTGACCACGACTGCGAAGGATTCGGACAAACAACCTTAAGGCTGAAACCCTGCCCTCTCACTAGAAGTCTAGTTGAAACAATAAAGTAGAGTTAATAAATACTGAGAAACACAAAACAGCAAATAATCAAAATGGATTTTGCGATAATTATCACTAAAAGTAGAATTTAAAAAGAAGAAGCCAACTTCATCAACTAAAGTGATTGCATACACCTAGATAAGCTTTGCGACCTGTAATCAAAGAGACCTTGGCAATAAGCTTGTGCTTGTTTGGAAGGATTACCACAAGTGATTGAAGCATGTCGTTTACAGAAAAAATACTTAGTTAGGGTAGTCTCAGTATAAGGGCCAGCTATCGCAATGTAACATATTATTGTAAGGAGCTAGAGGCTTAGAGCTAGTATAATTCTTATATTCACGATCTAAATAGATCATTACCCGTCTCGAGCAGTTAGTTCTTCTATTTAGAAACCAGAATGGCTTGGTGACGAAATAAATTTCAATTCAAGCTTCCAAACTTATGAGCAAACCTCGTAGTGGAGTTTCCTGAGGAGAAACTTATAGGCCAGACCATTTATTTTATGAGTGATGAATTACCAATATCCCCAGGCATGTATTAACCTCAAGCAATTGAAAAAAAACTGGAACACATTATTTCTTCGATACAACATGCACTATCGATATTATTTAACTAGTAGTGACGTGAGAAACAAGCTGCAGATACTGTACCATTAATATGAACTTATTTAGGTAATGTGATTCAACTAGAAAGAGAACTCACCTTTCTAGCCTTCTTCTCTTCCTCTTTCACCTCAATAATCATCTTCAACATCTTGGCAATCAAATAAGAAAATTAATCTTCGTAGTTCTCGTTGACAGGTGCAAGTTGAACTCAGTGATTTTCTTGAAAATTCAAGCTATGAAAACATGTATAAGCTCACTGACTCTCCATTATAGAAGAGATTAATTTATTCTCTAATCTAAGAGAGATTAATTGCTCCGTAATTTATTCTCTAATCTAAGAGAGATTAATTGCTCCGTGAATACCAAAATCTAATTTCCCAGGCCTGAT
This sequence comes from Eschscholzia californica subsp. californica, assembly GCA_002897215.1. Classification (NCBI taxonomy): domain Eukaryota; kingdom Viridiplantae; phylum Streptophyta; class Magnoliopsida; order Ranunculales; family Papaveraceae; genus Eschscholzia; species Eschscholzia californica. Next base: position 29,665 of record BEHA01000348.1, on the reverse strand, counting down.
AGAACTTAATTCAGTGAATCCTTCTTGAAGACTAACACAAAAAAAAAAACATGTATAAGCTCACTGACTCTCCATTATAGAAGAGATATTAGACGCTAAGCTTGTTCTTGTCTGGAATGATCATTGTAAATGATCGAAGCAATTATTGTGTTTACGAATCAGATTGGCTTAGCAACGAACTAATCTCCAGTTCTAATTCCGAACTTAAGATGCAAACCCCTCACAGATGCTCTTGTAAAACTATTGTACAAACTGATTCTCTTCAGATTTCAAAAATGTTTTTTAACTGAAGAAGACAAATGTGTGATCTTTACGGCTATTCAGTGATATATCTCTTACTTATCCGAAACAAACTTGTTAGGCATTCCACAATTACTGATGGTAGGGTATTGTCCATGATCATAATAGTAAGCATCATTCGAACCACCACAGCATTGTTAGTACCCACGAAAAAAATTGTAGATGATCATATAGTAAGCATCAATACCCACCGGTAGAACTATTTGAATTACAGGTTAAAATATAGTATTACTCTAGTGTTCTCAGCTGCAAATCTAATTGAGCTATGCAGATATCAGAAAAGCATTTGGGTTCTCATAAAAAGTAACTAATCAATCACGATACAAAACATTCCAACTATGAAACTTGAAAACACAGATTCGAATTTGAAACTTTACAGCAAAAGTCCAGAAGAAAATCTATAAAGATGTCATGAAATTTCTCCTAAATCTTTCAAGTGCAAACTAAATTGCCAACTCCGATTGAAGCAGTTAACCAATGAATAACTACGACAGAGACTACAACTTAGGTGAACTTTTACACCTGAGTCCTCATAAAGCTTTCGGTGTCCGAGACCCACAAATGTACCGGGACAAACGGATCGTGACCCCTTAAATTCAACTCCTAATAGAAGGAATCTAGTTTTTATCTGCATAAAGAGGTGCAGGGATATACGAAGTTAGATTGTTACAAAAATCAAGCAATTCGGACAAAACTACCGGACCTTATTTCTTTATCACTGCTTTTTTCTTCCACGTCAACAAACAAGACAATTACAAGGCCAAAATGCAAGGTTATTTCTTGCCATCGAAATAATTTTTATCTAATTACTTGTACGGCAGACCCATTTACATACGAGAGTTCAAAATTTGATTTTATGTGAAAACTATAAAATGAATCGTAAACTGGTCGCCCATGGAACGTTTTGTAGTCCATTACATTCTCTACTATAGGAGAGAATTGCTCTTAATTTAAAAACCAATAAGTGACCTCCCAGCTTTGAGCTAGCATATTTAGCAGCTCCTGAATATGAATGCAGATACCTGATAAGCTTGTGACTTAGGGGTCTATGTAATAAAATCGACATCGTGCGAGAAGCTTGTGCTTGTTTAAGGGGATCATCCATAATGATTGAAGTTGTCATCCACACTAACAATATGTTAGTTAGAATCATCCTTGTATAAGGATCTAGGTATTATAATGCAACATAGTGGACATTGTTTAACAGTTAGAGCTACAAAATTGAACATTTCACGATTTTAGTAGATTATTACCCATCTCGACCAGTTTGTTCTTCTCTTACGAAACAGGGTGGCAAAATGATTTCCGATTTTAACTTTCAACTTTTAATGCAAACCTCCTGATAGAGACTCTAGAGTAGATATCTGAAGATATAACATGCCCTTTATTTTTAACTAGGACAGGCACTCAAGATATGACAAACATACCCAAAATTACCTGCACAAGAAGCTCACCTTTTTGGCCATGCAAAAGCAGATGAACTCTTCGATTAAAATTTCCATCTACAAAAGCTGAAAACAAACTGATTCTAGTACTGGCATCTTTGCAGCCTTGTCAATGCTTTTGAACTTTTCAAGTGCAAACTAAATTGCTTACTCCTGTTTAAGCCATCAACCGATTAATAACTAAAAATACATGTCAGGTTTACAGTCTATATTATTAGTATTAAGGACAAGTCAATCAAAAACAATAAAATTATGCTCAAGTTGTAACGTAAATCAAACAATCTGGCCAAAATTAACTAACCTATTTTTCTCCTAAGCAGTTTTTCTACAACATCAAGAGAGGAGATCTAAAACTATTTTCGAAGCGTTGCTTCTCGAGTCACCAAAACAAATATTTATTTGGTTACCTATTAGAGGAATCAATTTACATTCCTAGATCTAAAACTATTTTCGAAGTCATGATCTTACTCTAGAAACAGACAATTATTTGCTTATCCATTAAACCTTTTATAGTCTAATACATTCTATATACTGAAGGAGAAAACTGTTTCGTTTTTACACCAATAAGCTGAATTTCCAGCCTTTAAGAATGTTGATTCAGCGCCTCCCAGAAGACATAATCAGTTTTTTCATCGTAAACAAAATATCAGCCAGCGACTCATGTATAAAGAATCAAGTACTACAACGCAGCGTACTTTGTTCAAAAGGAAGAGCTGTGAACAATTTGTACAAATTCAGTTTATTCTTTTTCTGAATCATATTGACTTAGTGACAACTGACAAAAAAGGAAGTCCATTAGGATGATGAATGACCAACATCCCCAAGATTATACATTTCTAGAATATCTGATGGGCTAAGAACCATTGACCAACCTCCATGACATGGTCTCCTTCAATCGGTTATTGATGAAAATATATGGTATACCACATTAAAATTTCATTTCTTAAGCATCACAACCACAATTATATAATCCTTCCCCCAACTTCAATGGAATAATATGGTATACCACATTAGAGTTCTGTTTCTTCGGCATCACTACACAGGTATGTAAAATCTTTCCCTCGATTATTGATGGAAATATATGGTAAACCACATTAAAGTTCAATTTCTTAAGCATCACAACCGACAAATGTATAATCTTTCCCTCGATTATTGAAGAAAATATATTGTAATGGTATACCACAATAAAGTTCCATTTCTTAAGCACTGAAACCGACAAATGTATAATCCTTCCCTCGAATATTGATGGAACAATGTGGTATACCATGTAAAAGATTCAATTCTTAAGCATCACAACCGCAAAATGTATAATTCTTCCCTTGAAAATTGATGGAACGATATGGTATGTAGCACATTAAAAATTCATTTCTAAAGCATCACTATCGACAAATCACAAATGTATATTCCTTCTTCGATTATTGATAAATAAATATGATATACCATATTATAGTTCCATTTCTTAAGCATCCCTAACGACAAGTGTATATTACTTTCTTTAATTATTGATGAAACAATATTCACATTAAAGTTCAATTTCTTAATCATCACTACCGACAAATATATAATCTTTCCCTCAATTATTGATGGAACAATATGGTATCCCACATTTCTATTTCTTAAACATCACTACCCACAAGTGTATAATCCTTCCCTCGATTATTGATTGAAATATATGGTATAACACATTAAAGTTCCATTTCTTAAGCATTATATTCGACAGATGTTAGGCATTTCACTTTAAAGTTCCATTTCTTAGGCATCACAACCGATAAATGTATAATCCATTCCAAAAATATTGATGAAACAATGTGGTATACCACATTAAAGTTTCATTTCTTAGGCATCACAACAGACAAATGTATAAGCTTTCCGAAAATACTGATGGAACAATGTGGTATACCACATTTAAGTTCCATTTCTTAGGCAACGCAACTGACAAATGTATAATTCTTCCAGAAAATATTATAGAACAATAAAGTATACCACATTAAAGTTCCATTTCATAGGTATTAAAACAAACAAATGTATAATCCATCCCAAGAATATTGATGGAAAAATATGGTAAACCACGTTATACTGTCATTTCTTAGGCATCACAACCGACAAATATTTATTTCTTCCCAAAAATACACATGTAACAATGTGGTATACCACATTAAAGTTCCATTTCTTAGGCATCACAACCGACAAATGTATAATCCTTCTCGAAATTATTCATGGAACAATGTGGTATACCACATTAAAGTTCCATTATTAGGCATCACAACCGACAAATCTGTAATCCTTAAAATATCGATAGATAATGTGATATACCACATTTAAGATCCATTTCTTAGGCATCACAACCGACAAATGTATAATCCTTCTCGAAAATATTGATTGACCAATGAAGGTATACCACATTAAAGTTCAATTTTCTTAGGCATCACAGCGGACAAATGTCTATTCCTTCCCGAAAATATCGATGGAACAATGTGGCGTACCACATTAAAGTTCCATTTCTTAAGCATCACAGCCAACAAATGTAAAATCCATCCCGAAAATATCGATGGAACAATGTGGTATACCACATCAAAGTTCCATTTTTTAGGCATCACAACCGACAAATGTATAATCCTTCTCGAAAATATTGATTGACCAATGTGGTATACCACATTAAAGTTCAATTTTATTAGGCATCACAGCGGACAAATGTATATTCCTTCCCGAAAATATTGATGGAACAATGTGGCGTACCACATTAAAGTTCCATTTCTTAAGCATCACAGCCAACAAATGTAAAATCCATCCCGAAAATATCGATGGAACAATGTGGTATACCACATTAAAGTTCCGTTTCTTAGGCATCACAACCGACAAATATATAATCCTTTCCGAAAATATTGATGGAACAATGTGGTATACCACATTAAGGTTCCATTTCTCAAGCATCACAACTAACAAATGTAAAATCTTTCTCGACGAAACAATGTGGTATACCATATTGAGGTTCTATTTCTCAAGCATCAGAATCGACAAATGTATAATCTTTCTCTCGAATGTTGATGGAACAATGTGGTATACCACATTAAAGTTTTAATTCTTAAGCATAACAACGGACAAATGTATAATCCTCCCTCGAATATTGATGGAACAATATACTACATAGCACATTGAAGTTTCTTACGCATCACTATTATGAGGCAGGTGCAGTAGTGTAAATAAGAAAAAAAAATCAATTATTGGGTAAAACAAGACATATACACCATGTCTTAAGCATCAATCCCCAGGATTGTGGAACCCTTCCCTTAATTATTGGTGGACAAATAGAATATATGTACTTGCATAAGGTAATATCGAAACTTCTTTAATAAAATGATATAACAAGTATGTGATAGGACAAGAAAGCAACATGTCTTCTAGTAATGATAGCTACGCTTAATGAGTTGCAAGAAAGGAAGACAACAATAGCTTTATATAGAAAAAGTGATAGTCAAGAGCCAAGAGTCGAGACTTTGAATTCATCGGTACCATCTAGAAAATCAATTAGAAGATCTTGTTCTTCCAAGTAAAAAAAATGTGATGGTCAATGTTTAGGTTTTTATCCAATTCAGTAAAACAAATCAAAGGGAAAACCTGAGATTTATGAATTGAACATGTTATTCTAGAATTACCACTGATAGTAAATAAACAACCCATAAACTCATTTAAGTAGGCTATCCCAGCTCCTTCGTTATAATGGAAGTTCCAATAGAATTACCCTTGATAGTAAATAAACAACCCATAAACTCATTTAAGTAGGCTATCCATGAAATATGAAACCACTTTGTACGTTATGCACCTTTTTGATAATTATCTAGGGCGAAATTCTTTTATTTTAGCTCAGGATTTTCACGACCATCAACTAAGAGGCTACAGACTAAAGCTGAAAATTTTTCTGATTCTAAGTAATAGGAATCCCCGAACTACCATTTTCTCTCACTGTGCTACTTATCCTTTCACTGAAACCAAGTAAATCCATTACTATACTTTTTTACAATCTCTCATCAATTAAAGTGATAGAGTTCTCCTAAACCTTTAATGCCACTAATACTGTTAATAGACACTAATAGTTTAATAAAACATCAGTGTTAACATAGTTGTAACCAACTTACATATCTCTGTTACTATTCCCTTATCTATTTCATATATAAGGAATATAATATTATACTTGACAAATGAGCCCTGACACACTCAGCATCGGGTGAAGGTAGATTCATTTTTTTGTATCAAACAAGTACATCCACATAAAACATTTCATGGTAGATATGGTAACTGCCACAGGAAGGGAAAGATAACTAAAAGAAAGGAACAATGTCTAACCTTGATATTTGCACAAAGGTCTTCCATGTAGTTATCTGGTATCTGCACACAAAATCCATATCAATTAAGGCAACACTATGATCCAAACGTATTTCCTGCTCTGTTTATATTTTGGTGGTAACCCCGGGCTCTCTAAGGTTGTTTACTTGTTTCAAAGATGTTTTGCTCAATCAAATGTCTTAATTTGTTTGAAATTAGGTATGAGTTCCTACCCAAGACACCTCAGAATGATATTTGAACCTTGTCATAAATTCCTTCCACCGGCACTTGTGCATCCATTTCTCATAATGTATGTCATCTTCGACTTATAACTTTAGTGAAGAGATAGCATAATATATAGAGGCTACTACATGGTATACATCGAATGGACAGAGTGTTGGACTGATTTTAAAGCAGTAATAAAAAAAAATTGGTTTCCATGGTAAGGATAAGATGATCTTAAGTATGTTAACAATAAAACTTAGGTGCTTACTTTACTCTGTACAATTGATGGGTTTTGAGAAGCCATTTTTTCCTTGAATTTCCTAAAAGTACCTGAAACATTCATGAGTTGTTAATGTTAAGAATCCAAGAACGAGAAATACAACGTAAAGAAAAGTTAGAAAACAAAACATTTTCTTTACGTAAAGTAAGAAACAGCAAGGAAAATGAGAAGTTAAAAAGAAACAAAAAAAACACTTCCCCAGTACAAGGAATACTGGCCAAGACCCAAGCTCAACAACCTAACAATCTCTCGAGATTGACACTAATCAAATAAAACTCACCACCTAGTTTGTCATAGGCTTCTTCAGAAATTGAGTATTTCTCCACCAATGAAGTATCTTCCAGCCAGCCACCAGAGGTTACTGAAGAGGGATCCAGATCTACTATATGTAATCGGAACCTTCCATAGATTAGAACAAGTTGATCAGATAAGATCATGTAACACATATAAGAAGCCACACTAAGAAAAACTGTAAACATGAATCGGGGTGTAAGTTGGCACTAGTCCAAATTCTTCCCATTTGTACAGTTTATGATATAGACTTGTACTTACATTATATTATACTACTTAGCCACATCATATTTCCGTAATGATAGCCAGTAGCCACTTTGGTTTGTAAATTGTAACCCTTCCATGAAAAACAAATAGGAACTTGGGTTTTCAAAACTTCCATTATATCTTGATGGCATTAAACATGGGAAGAACTCTTAAAATGAGTGCTAGTTTAAACTAATTCTAACCCCAAATGGTTTCATTATATCTTGATGGCATTAAACATGGGAAGAACTCTTAAAATGAGTGCTAGTTTAAACTAATTCTAACCCCAAATGGTTTCATTATATCTTGATGGCATTCAACAGAAGTACCACATTTTTTCCAGGGCTTTTCCTTCACAGATTCCACACTCATTTGATTACCATATCAAGTAATTAAGATACCAACATTTTTGTTAATCAAATTAGTCTGCAGATTTAGAGAGAGAGAGAGAGAAAGGAAGAGAGTAGTACCTGGAGAGAGAAACGAACATCTGATGAGAAGGTCTTGAGATTAGAATGAGTTACTCGGAGAAGGACAGAATCGTCTCCCTCAATCTGTAACTTATTAGCCATCACTTCCTCCTTCCTTCCTTCCAAGCAATAGTAATACAAAGACGATTTGAAAGAGTAGAATTTCTGTTTCAATACCCTTGAAAATTCCACTCTTTCTAACTTGAGATTTATAAATCGCAACCCTTCAGTGTTGTCACAAAAATCTGTAACCCTAATTCAACCGAGCTTTAGGTCAAGAATGAAACAAGACGAAGAAAAAACGATTAAAACCCTAACTTGAGCTTTGTTTGATTCTTGATTGATTATTCAACTAGGGTTCTTCAACTAGGGGGTGATACTTGAATTGATTCTTCAATTAGTGTTTAATTCTTTGTTTCTTCAATTAGGGCTAGATTCTTCACCCTAATTTCTCCCTTTGAACGAAGATTGTTGTGAGGCGAGAGATTTCAAGAAAAGTTGGGGGAGATGGAAGGAGAGAGAAGAATGATAGCATCTCACCGTCGCTCTCATCTGCAAGACTACAACAGAAAGAGAGAAAAGAGAAAAACAAGCTGAATTTACATAAATAACCCCCAAGAGAGGAAAGAGCGTGTTTCCAAAGAAAACCACTTTAACACCTATTTTCTGAGAAAAATTATCAACTCATTTGCCCACTTTTTTAGTTCTTAAGAAATTGATTTTTCTTACTCAACCTGGACAACCAAACAGCGAAAATTAATTATTTTGCGAAAACGACTTTCTTATTCAATTTTTCACACTATCAAATGGACCCTTGATTCCACATTTCAACGACTCCATTTTCTTTTCGGTAAGAAAAACTTGGTTTTCCCGTTCAAATACTTTCGCGCGCACTACACAGACCCTTAAACCCCCAAATTTAAACAAATTTTGAGAGGGAGAGAGAGTAAGGGTACCCCTAAAAGCATCCCTAGTTTTCGCTCAGACCTGCCTTCACTTTTGGCACTTTTCGTGGGCCTCAGACCGAATAATCCGAGGCAATAATAGAGTAGTGGTGGTGGATGTGTGTTGGTGGTGTTGGAGTTGTGGCGGTCGCTACTGGCGCTTGGAATTATGGTATTGGTGGTGGTGGTGGAGGCGGTGGAATGAATTATGAAGGTAGTGTTGGTTCGGCAGGTGGGTTTGTTACTATAGTTGTGGTAATGGCGGTAGCAGTATAATGGTGTTAGTGTTACTATTGGTGGTGGAGTGACAATAGTGGTGGTGTGTGGTGTCATGGTGAGAGCAATGAGACCAGTTGGTGGATTTATGACCAAGGTGAGGGTGGTTAGATGTAGTGGAGTTGTGACAGTGATGATGGTGGGTAAATGGAGGTGATGTTGTTGCTAGAATTGCAACGACGACAGTAAAATGGTGTTGGTGGAGGTGTGGTGACGGTGGTATAATGGTGTTAGTCTTATGGTGGTTGAGTGATGAAGTGGTTGTGGTGGTGGAGCTGCAATTGAGGGGATGGGGTGAGTGGTTGTTGAGGCCTATCAAGACAGAAGATGTAACAATCCTACATCGTTTAAGAGCGCCTCTGGAGTCTAGAAAATGGAATTGTGTTCAAATTTTTTTTAAGTGTTGAGACCTTTTGAGTAGATCCATGTAGCATTCGGTAAGGACAAAATTCCATACGTGTTGGCTTAAGTGTCAAAGTCAATGACGATATTGACAAGTGTCAGTGGTTTCAACCCTCAAATTAGACTAGCCACTAATTACAAAAATTAGACCAAAATCTGGATTTGAAACAATAGGCTCTTGTGGACTTAATTATTTGGTTACTGGACAACTTCCCCATAAATACATTTCAAGTTGCTTTCTTGTGCACTCTCCTCTCTTTTATACTTTAAATTATACATCCAAACATAATTGAAAGATACAATCAAATAGGAATTCTCAATCAAAATTTGATATTTTATCTATAATTCATAATATTAACTCTCTCAAGTGCTATTATAAAGCATGAGGAAGAAATATACTAATGAGATACAAAGAAACCAAAAATACTCAATTTAGACAACTGCTAAGCTACTGCAATATCTGGTTCTTGTCTTCTCTGGTGAAAGAAGAACTTCATCAATGGCTTTCCTCTTTTTGTTCAAATGTTGTAATTGTTGATTTAATTCTTCTCTTGATTTTCCCTTTAACAAACGAGGTTCTAGCCTTTTTACATCTGATAATTTAACTGGTTTAAGAAAGAATTCTTCAGCTCCTTCCTCTAAACACATGTTATTAATTCTTGATGGTACATTTTCTGATGACATTATCACAACTGGTATATCTTTTAAACATGATGATTCCTGAAACAAATAAAAAAAAAGAGGAAAATCTATCAAACTTTTTGTAAAGAAAAAATTAAAAAGAAATATTTCGAAAATAAAGATCTTTAAAATATTTAAATACCTTTACTCTTTTTAGAAGATCATAGCCTTTCATTCCTGGCATACAATAATCTGTTATTATTAGATTAACTTAAATCTCCTGTAAACAAAAATAAAAATAAGAATTGAAAATGGATCACAAAACCCACAAAACTAAAATATAATTAAGAGAACTTATTCACAGTTTGAATTGACTCGAGTCATATTTCAGATAATTTGTTTTTATATGACTTGACTGATAGCTGATTAGGTTGATATTAGGTCAACTTACTTCAATTGATTTAAATTTAGACGAGTCAAATTTATATCATGAAAAAAAAACAGTCACATAATAAAATGATTTTACCTGGTGATGTGATGAAATAGGAGGTGGGTTTTGGTTTATTTGGAAGTCCTTTTCCAAACCAAGGAATTCAAGAGCTTTACTTCCAGAATCAACTGTTGTAACTACCAAAATACATAAGAAAATAACAATCAAAATATAGGGACTTCAAATATTAGGAAATCTTTCATGAAAAGAAACTTGATTCATCTCAAATCTGGAATACCTTCATATGATGAAGTCTTGAGTAGTCTTTCAATAGGTTTTCTGTCAATCAGACTATCATCTACTGCTAAAACATGAAATTTTGTATCATTTGCCATGTTTGTAGTGGAGAGAGAAAGAGAGAAAGTTGTTGCTATTGTGGTGGGAAATGGTGGTGTTGGTTTAGAGACAGAGAGAGAGACCCACTACTAAAATATATAGCACCAAAATTTAGAGTAAAGAGAGGATCTCTCACCAAATCTTCAAAGTTTGTTTTTTGGAACGAGGGACCTAGTCTTACCACTTTTTCTACTTCAAGTCCTTTTTTTCAAAAAGAGAAGTTCCCTTAAATGGACTATCAAAAAGAGGTTAAACTGTTTCTTTTAAATGTGAACTAAACAAAGGACAGGGTCGCCGTGGGGGCCGACAAAGTCTCGCTCCGAGCCCCAAGATCAAAGGGCCTCACATGAAGTCTATAAAGATAAAATTAAGGGGTTTCCATTTATTTTATCTCTATAAAGCAATTACCAAACAACAAGTAGGTTACTTTAGCTCGATTGGTAGTAAGGATATTAAAGAATTTGAACAACCTGAGTTCAATATCAAGCATAATCATTCTAATTTTAAATTAGATTTTTTTCATTACTTTAGTTGACACTTCTAACATCACCACCATTACTAAACTTCAATGCTATAACCACCACCATTAAATTGCTTTTTTTTAATACTTTAGTTGACACTTCTACCAGCGCCACAATTACTAAACTTTCACGTTGTACCTCCACTACCACCATGATTACCAAACATCTACCATTATACTTCCATCACCACCATCATTACTAAACTTCAACACCACAGCCACCATCAATACTAAACCTCCGCCACCACAACCACCATCAAACCACAACCAACACTATCACCCTAAGTAAAAAAAAAAAGAAGGCTGAAATTTCTTTGGACTATTTTCAGAGAATCATTATCTGATACTTTCTTATTTCTATTTAAAAAAAACTGAACAAGCTATTGACTCGTCGAGTTCCTCGTTGAATCACTTGATCGGGAGATTGACTAAGGACTGTCGAGGGCTCTCCCCGAACCCAAACCGATTTCTGAATAATTCAATCAGATCGTTCGATTCGGATTACAAATTATGAACACAAGTTTCATTTTTAAACTTCACATTATGTGCAAGAAAAATGTAGAAAGTTCCGATAGATAATTTTTTTTGTGAAATGCGCATAGACCACATCCTTGAAACTCGCTTTGGGTCTCCAAAATCTCAGGATCGACCCTGAGAAAGGAGTTGCTCACATTAGAAGACCATATCAGAATGAACCCTTTTTAAATTTACTTATTCCACCATGATGCTTCTAGTAATAATGTGGGTGGAAATATGAACAAGAGGACTGTTTAAAGCAGGCCGAGGATCGTTATGATTGTTCCAATATTTAAAAATGTCATATTTTGTCACCTGACTAGTGACAAATGTTTGAAAATCATTTCTCATTGTTATTATTTTTAATCGTTAAATACCCATATATGTTTCTAAAAATGAACAATCATTATAAAATTCTTGTAAAATTGGTTACATCTCACAATTATACTTTGAAGACCTTATTTCTCTTTGCATTTTTTGATACAACACAATTTTCAACCTAACTGTCATATATACAATCGCTCATACACTGTAAATGTCATCCTGTCAACACTTAGTTGCGCAAATGATTGATAGTGTTCTAAAAATTCTAGAAGTCCCAGGTTCGATTCTCAAAGTAGGTAGAATCCAAGATTACTGAATTTGAGTTATTAAAGGTATAAATAATAAGTTTGCCTAGCTTTAGGCCTCCTTAGTATGTTGTTGAGGTTTAGGTCCAGTTCATTTGTGGTTTAACTTAGACAGTTATTGTGCTTATCACATTTTGACGATGTATCAATGTCTTGTAATGACTAAAGTAGATCATAGTTGATTTCTCAAAAGATTAAAAATAAAGGTCACGCTGACTATCGTACATGCTATTATTTATACAAAATTTTTACCAAAACCCATTTCAAGCTTAGAAGTGGACCAGAGGTTCTATCTCAGGAAAACATAGACAAGAGGTCCAGATGGAAAAATTGGCGAAAATATCTCTCATCCTATTCTACATGATGCACGGAAAAATGACGTACGAGAAAATAACGTATCATGAAAAACTATTTACAAAGTATGATAGTTGATAATGTGTTATCAAAAATACTGTACTTCTAAAGAGAGATGAAAACCCGTAAGACAAATATGATTATTTCGATCAGGAGATAAACTAAATTTTGTGAAATTATATATTAAAGATGGTCTATGTAACTACAAATAGACAAAATATTTCGTCACACTGAAGACAAATTTAGCCTTGATGCATGTCATAGTTATTCTACACACAAAAACTACAAGTGAAGCTTAATCTTATCGATTTCTTTCTCTACTTAATATCTCTCTTGTTAGAATGACAGTAATGACGAACTAATCATAAGATCTCAAGTTTAATGGATAATCGAAACGTAAAACAAAAATTAGTTTTAGAAATAAAACAATTTTGCATTTGAGTCGAAGAACAAAATAGAATTTTGTCATGAGTAATTATGTTCATTCATAATACATTATATGACAGTTCATAAAATGAGTTCACGGTCCATAATACATTATGAACACTCGTAATGCATTACGAAGAATTTTAGGTGATTCCACAAGTAAAGGATTATGGTGGTTTGGAAAAAATTGGCTTTGAACCTTCGGTCAATTATGGTTTTTTCCTCCAATATTTTGCCTAAAACCCGATTAGTCTAATTTTTTTTAACTAATCACCTAATTTTTGCCGAGTCAGAATAAATTTTCCATTTTGTGACATATAATAGATTTTAGATTTATTTTTTCTTGTTTATACTATTAATAACTTGTCGAATAAATTATAACCTCTAATGAAAATCAAATCTATGTTTTTCCTTGTTTCAAGCTTGGAATAGTGGTTGCCGATTTCGAAGAGAGATAGAAAGAGAAGGAGTTCCCAAGAAAGACAAAGCGACTAGACATGAGATATTTTTTAAGGTTTGGGAGATTTAGTTTGGAGGATTTAGGGTGTGTTCTTATGCAAACTACATAGATGTTTTATGAAGGTTGACGAAATTCGCACATGTGGTTGCCACGCGAACCGCGAACCACTTGAACGATATTTGACGAAAAAAATCTAGAATAGGAGACAACTCAAGAAATATTTTTATTTAAGGGCTGTAGTCTTTATATTACTAAATAGTTGAGGTCAATGTCTAGATAACTTCAAATATTGTATGAAAAATATTTTTGTCAAAATTCACACACGCGAACCATTTTATTAATATTTGACAGAGACATCCAAAATGAAAGCTAACTCCGTACTTATTTTGATTTTGAGAGTGTAATCTCAATTTGGAGAATTAGAGCATCTCCAATGCAAAACTCAAAAAAATCTTTATTCATCTTATGTGTCAAGTTGCAATTTAGATTCTCACTCATAGGTGGCGACAATAGAGATCCTCAATTTTTTTGTATCTCCAATGCAAAACTCTATACTAGTCTTATTACTTATGTGGTATAGTTATTTTTGTAAATAAATAATTAGTTATTTAAAAAATATAGAAGACTCGATTTCTATTGGTTGAAAATTAAATATTGATGAATAGGACAATTAGAGATATCTCAAGAGGACACTATTTCTAGAGTGTCCTCTTTAGATATCTCTATTCCATCCTAGACACGTCATCTTAGAGATCCAAATAGAGTGTTGCATTGGAAAGAGTTTTTAAGAAAAAACTCTAAAAATCATATGTGGCAATCAGAGTTTCTAAAATTGAGTGTTACATTGGAGATGCTCCTATAAAAGAGGAGAAGGATGTGTGGGACCAAGCAAATTTTAAGATAGAGATACTGGGACATAAGAGCATCTCTAATGCAAAACTCAAAAAAATCTCTATTCGTTCTATTTGTCAAGTTCCAATTGAGATTCTTACTCCTAGGTGTCGAAAATAGAAATCCTCAATTCTTGTATGTCTCCAATGCAACACTCTAAACTCTTTTATTTTACTTACGTGTCATGGTTGTTTTTGTAAAAAAATAATTAGTTATTTTGGAAATATACGAAAACTTGATTTCTATTGGTTGAAATTTAAATATTGATGAGTTGGACAATTAGAGATATCTTAAGAGGACACTCTGAAAATAGAGTGTCCTCTTGAGATGTCTCTATTCCACTCTCAACACATCATTTTTGAGATCTTAGTTGAGTTTTGCATTTGAGACGATTTTTTAAGAAAAACTCAGAAAATTTTATGTGGCACTCCGAATTTCTAAGATTGAGTTTTGCATTGGAGATGCTCTAAGCTTTTATTACTTTATCTTATTTTAGGTATAACAAAATCATGTGTTCATTTTTACAGTATCTTTTGAGCAGGTGAGGTTAGGGGTGGGAATCGGGTGGGAATCGGGCGGGCTCGGTCGGGCTCGGGCTACCAAGTGCCGGGCTCGGGCGGATCGGGCTCGGATAAGCCGTGCCCGAGGTAGTGAGCCGGGCGGATCGGGCCGGGCGAATCAAAGACTTGAAGTGCCCGTAGCCCGTCCGAGCCCGACTACCCGAACGGGTTTCAACGGGCTCGGGTCGGGCGGGCTCGGGTTTTAATGAATTATTAAAAAAAAAAAATAAACAATAATTTAATAATAAAACAATAATTTAATAAAAAAACAATAATTAATTAAAATACCAACCATTATATATATGATTATCAGATTATATCATAAACAAAATTACATAATCACCCATTTTAATAACAAAAAGTACATTTCCCTTCCTCCAACATTTTAATAACAAAAAGTCCAAAATATAAACAAAAAGTTACATTTCTCTCATTCATTCATTAATCGAGCAATTGAACTTGAGAAATGCTAGGACTAGGAGTTGGTTCGGGAAACCCGTCGTTTAACGGATCAAACTCCTTCAAAGTAACATTAAGCTCATCTTTCCACCAATCCTTAAGACAAACACAACACTCCAACATTTCCGGAGTTAGGCTACTCCGATAGTCCCCCAAAATTCTTTGACCTAAAGAGAAAGCCGACTCGGAAGCAACAGTCGAAACCGGGACAGCAAGAACATCACGTGCTATTCGGGACAAAATCGAATACCTCTTCTCGTTCTCACTCCACCACCCAAAACATCGAACTTTTCAATATTATCGACCGCAGGATCTGGCTCAGACTCATATCTAGATATTTCTTCGGAAGCGGTAGCTATAGGGTCCTTTCGGACTCTCTTAATACTTCTCCAAAAAGCACCACGCCTAGACGGTCTATCGGGCTCACTCTGGGGTTGATCAACAGTAGACGACGAAGAAACGGATGTAGGCACACTCAAATCAGCCGTATACTCTTTAAATAATTCACGTAACTGAAGGAGTTGAAGGAGATGTCCTTCGACGAAGGTGACAATGCGAACAATTTGTCGGATAGGATAATTGATGTGGAAGATCATCAAGTCCGATTGATTTAGGGATCGTAGAGTTGTAGCTAGAGACCAACTACGATCGTCGAATTACGAAGTAATTCGCGGCTAACTTCGATCGGATCCTACAACGGGTTACACATAAGAGTGACAAATTGATCTAGGATATGACTATTGGGAGTGAGATATAATCATGGGAGTGTCTCATAAACATATCTCATAGGCCTAAAAAGGAATTAGGCAAAGATAGTACAAAAAGGCCAAAAACAGGGTTTTTGGGCCTAGACCGGTTCGGGTACTTCTAG
>BEHA01000347.1:594629-607275 GCA_002897215.1 Eschscholzia californica subsp. californica | reverse complement strand
ACTTGTGACCAATAGTGTACCGAAATATGAATTCCCTCTCTTGATTTGCGCCAAGTGTTACCACATCATCTGTGTTGACTTCTGGTCAACGGATTTAAAACACAACTTTGACCCGTCCTAGTTTTTGCATCCGGACTCCGATTTAATTTCCGTTTTCGCCATTGGGTTCGTCTTGGACTCTACTTCCCATCGAACCATCAAATAAGCCAAAATTACCAGAATACAGAAATGACCAGAAAGCCCTGAATGTGTCTTTCACCCGTTTTTAGTCGTTTTCCGCACCAACCTCCTAAGAAGACACCTGTGTAAGAGAAACAAACAATTCATGAGAGTAACGGCTCGAAATTGACTAACTAGCCCAAGTTAAGAGATTCAGATGGGACATTTTCATGTCTCATCACAAGCCCTGTGGAAGCAGGCCCTTGAGGTAAAAACCCTGACTGTTCTCAACCAATCAGACACCCAAACTATAAGCCCTGCTAACACAGACTTAAAGGGGAACCCTATTTGAAACTCGTTAGAACGTACACACTAATTGCCCAAGCTACGACCAGGGGTAAGGAGGAGTCTTATCCGAAACTTACATAAGCTCTGCTCAAGCAGGGAAAGAACCCTGATAGCTCAAGCTGCGACCAGGGTTCAAAGAGAAGTCTTATTCAAAACTTAAATCTAAATAAGCCAGGCTCAAGCAGGCACCAACTTTGATAGCTGCAGCTATGACCAGGGGTCAAGGAGGAGTCCTATACGAACCTCAGAAATTGAAATTAAGGAGGATTCCTATTCGAGTCTCATAAATTAAATTAAGCAGTCCTATTCGAACCTCAAAAATAAATGAAGGAGGAATCCTATGCGAAACTCACATTAGATCAAGGAGGAGTAGTCCGATGTGAAACTCAAATCAAAATAAATTAAGGAGTCATATTCCAAACTCAACAAAGCAAGCATAAAACAATAAGGCCTGGAAACATGCAACATCTTAAGCTTTGCTCGCCAGGCACCCTATAAAAACAAAAAGACTCGCTAACCTGAGCCTCAACTAAGTTCTGCTTCGCACACCCCCAAATAAACAATCAGTATAACTTGGTAGCCAAAGCTACAACCAAGTTATAGAAAAGAAAGCAAACCCTACTTTGCGGGACACTCAATAAAAACTATCCCGATGGCCAAGGAGACGACCAAGGCGAACAAAGGACCAAATTAGTTGAGTCGCATGACTATAAAAAAGAAATATCTCCAAATATTCTAAAAAGCCTTGTCACACATGCCTAAGCATAGTTAAAGCCCTCCAAGCTATGACCAGGCATGAAAACAAAACAAATCAAGCCCTTTTTCAGGAGGCCCACCATGAAATATTATAGCAAATCTACAGGTTGATACAAACAGAAAAACTAACAATCTTTCGTTTTTGCAGAAACATTGAAACAAGACCTCTCCACACCTTAGCTAGCTAGGACATACATCTAAGTACGCTTAATTCATGCATTATCATACTAACCGACTAACGCTTTTGTAAGAAGTATCACGTAGGAAATAAAGTAAGAGGAAAGGATATCTGGTTCATCACAGAAGCACGTTATCAGAAAGTATTTCCGACTCATCTAGGTTACTATTCCATATCCTTATGAATATAGCAATTTAAGGTCTAACCCTAATTGTGTTTCTTGTTATAACTCTTAGTCTCAAAAGTTATATTTGTTGGATATCACCTCGTTAAGATTTTAACATCAGTTATTTATGCAAATCTAATTACATTTGGATCCAAGCCTTTAGTCTCTGCTCTGTTTCTTAATTGTTTTATTATATATCCTTTGCCAATCTATTAGCATCTTATATCTTTATAGTTACCTACCTTGAAATAGCCTAATAGTATTTTGTCTTTGTAGTTCTATGGTATTACATATTTACAGGAAAATCCCATCATCGATCACATTGGAGAATACGTTGTTCAACAACGACTTTATTGAAAGTATCTTGAATATGACCCGATTTCAAACATGCCAACTTGCTTACAAACGGAATTTTAGACCCGCTAGCAAGGTTGATCACCGACGTAGAGCTAATATGCGAAGCAACGCTCCGAGAGAGTGTTGGGATGCAAAGTAGGCTTATGTCAGTTATTAGTGTTAGCGTATTCATGTGTATTTCAGATTTAGTAAGAGAGAGTCGGTGAGACGGTGTGACGGTGGTATTAGGGTTTTAGTGGTTATATAAACTAAAACCCTCGAGATATCTTTGTGTCGAAAAAGAGTCGAAATTCTCACAAATCTTTTCTTAACTTGTTTGCTTATCATAGTGGAAGTCATCGCGCTGTTGTCGCCGTGGAGTAGGTATCACAAACATAACCACATAAATCCCTAGTGTTCTTTGTGATAGTTTTTATTTCCTATCGCGTTTCTTGGTTTACTTGATTTCGTCATAACAGACTTGATGAATCAACTAGGAAATATCAAAGGAAATCGCAGTTACCCAAAAGATAAGCTCAAAAGCAGCTCAACGGAAAGGCGCACAAGCGAAAGGCAGCCCTGACAAACAGTGCTCCAGAAATTCAAATACGCAAAAGACTTTTAAAGTTCTTCTACTCTTTAGTTTCACTTCTTTTAACTAGAGTGGCGAGACTTGTGATGATAAAAAAAATGGCGATTGGTTGACTCACGTCAATAAGTCAAGGAATGACCAAAAGTCCAACGGGTCAACTCCCATTAAGGCAACTTCAAGGCAACAAGACCGCTAAACCCGGAGAGGTCTGCCACTTAAGCCCAGAATCGGGAGGTCGGCACGATCGTATTAAGAGCCTCAACCCTGCCCTGCCTCAATTACGTGCCCAGAGATTTAGGAGAAGGTTAGGGAAGTCAACGTAAGCAAGCCGATACCTTAAGTCCAAAACATGGGAAAGTAGAAGCGTGTTTCATGCTTACCAACTTAATCCCGCATCTTATCATAGATTTCAGTCAGTGAAGATCTCAAGTACTTTGCTTAACCTGTGCTTAAAGGGTCTCAAAAGGAGGAAACATATCTCAAACTCGGAAAGATATCTACTGAGGATCCTAAAATAGAGGAGTTCTTAAATATCTAAGATACGAGATAAGCTCATTACGAAATAGAAGATACTACGTGATGATCTATAGCAAACTTACAATGGCACGACCTTTAGAACAATTAATATGGGTCACATTA
The DNA here is from genome assembly GCA_002897215.1 of Eschscholzia californica subsp. californica. NCBI lineage: Eukaryota > Viridiplantae > Streptophyta > Magnoliopsida > Ranunculales > Papaveraceae > Eschscholzia > Eschscholzia californica. The sequence continues at coordinate 604,101 of BEHA01000347.1, read as the reverse complement.
TTATATTTTGGTAGTTGTTGTGTTTATCACATCCGTTTGATGATGTATTTATCTACATGACTTGTTTGATACATTCACTGGTAAGCACAAAATTCGGATGACTAAACTATTCATAATAAATACCATACATGCCAATGTTAGTTCTATAAATGTCATTAGTTATACAGATATACTACTAACACATCAGATAAATATATCAATATGGTATAACTTAGCCAACCGGATTTGATTCCCATTCTATTAAATTTTAAAAACATCGTCTACTTTTTAGAGGATCCAGGGATAAAATATTCAGGTTTTATTTAAGGTTTTACTTTCCTATATAATTTATATTTAAAATTGATTACGAGTATTTTGTTAAGGGGCAAAAAAGTTTCACATTATCAATTAGAAGCACGAGTTGATAGTTTTTGTAGTCAGGAGCGGACTGGTTGACCAAGGTGACTTTCATCAAAATGTTGGAATTGCTTATTTATTTTTATGTCCATTTTTCCTGCAACATTTTAATATCCGAAGATCAAATATTATAGGAATATGTTACATTTTTCGTTTCATCTCAATAAAAATTTCATCATCCAATCACTTTATGCATGGGCAGTGCTTCTTACTCAAAGATGTATTATGTTGTGCTCTAAAGTAATAATCAATAATCCTTTGTTGTATATTTTATCTAATATTTCCATTCAGTATCTGGTGGAATTTATTTTACTTATAATGGCCCCTAGAACAATTACTATGCCTCCCATTATCTAGATAATTTGGTAGTTATGTGTTACCACATCGATTTGATGTATCTATCTGCATGACTTGTGGATACATCAAATGGATGTGATAAAAACAACAAGAACTACTACATTACCCATAATAAGAGTCAAAGCGAATGTCCTACAGGCCACTATTAGTTCCAAAAATCCAATCAACATATATATATATATATATATATATATATATATATATATATATATGAACACAGACACACACACACACACACACTTATCTATACTTCATATAAATAAATAAGAATTTGTTAAACCTAGCAAACTAAATGTGAACCCTATTCTACTAAATTTTAAACTTGTGCAAGAGGAACGTCTTCCGAATTTCTAAAGTACTTGGGGATTTAATATTTAAATTTTGTTTTTCGTCCTAAGTAATTTATAATAATATTGAATGGGGGTTTTAGTAAAGGGGGAAAATGGTTACATGTTATGACTTTGAAGCATGACATGGTAGTATTTTAGTAATGAAGTATGTTGTCAATAAAATTAAGAAAGACTAATGGAGTTGGCACTAGTAACAGCATTGATTCCATCCTAAGGACTTTCTAGTGGGGAAAATCCAAAACTTTCCATACTATCAACTGGTCGACCATTTGCAAACCTAAGAAGATGGGTGGTCTTGGGCTTCGCCTCCCTCTTCTTGATAATCAGGCCTTCCTCAACAAGATCAGCTGGCACATGATCAATAACCCTAATGCCATATGGGTTTGCGTCCTCAAAAGTAAGTACTATCCCAAAACTCATAAGCCCTCTCCTCCCAAAGCCAATCATTCCTAGCTCTGGAAATCGATTACTAAGCAATACAATCAAATGGAAGGTCTGATTTTCTGGGATATCAATGAAGGAGGAAATATTAACATTTGGCAGGATTTTTGGATCCCGAACCACCCCCCTCCCATAACTAACCAAAGTGGGTCTAACCTTAAATGGGTTTCGCAACTTATTACTTATAACAGTTGGAATTTTCAGATTTTACAGCAATGCTTTAACGATGAGATATGCAGCTCAATCCTGAGCATCAACATTCAAAATAATCAAGAGGATAAACTGACGTGGACGTTAACAAAATCAGGTAATTTTTCAATAAAATCTATGTATAATTATTTGAGAACAGAAAGCACAAATCAAATGCAGGATCAAACCGACTGGTTCTTTATATGGAACATGAATACTATACCTCGAGTTAAACTATTTCTATGGAAGTGTTGTACCAATAGCTTACCTGTGAAAGTTAAGCTAGGCAAATTCATTGGAGACTCATACTCTTGCATTAACTGTGATGAAAACGAAAGTTTAGATCATGTAACGCCTCATTGCACTTTTGCAAAAGCAATATGGTTTCATTTTCAGGTTAGAACAGATCAAATAAGTTGTATTAATCAATGGATTCAACAATGGAAAAATCTAAATGAGGATATCACTAATCAATATGCCAAGATCCTTTGGTTTATATGGAAAGCTCGTTCTGAAAATTGTTCTAACACGAACAAACAAAACCCGAGACAAATGATTGACAGAATTAATAATGCTTCTATCACTCCTCTCAAGATTGAGACTATTATCACTAACAAATGCAGGAAGAACACTAAACAACGAACATGGAGACCTCCATCGACTCCATACCTAAAGCTGAACGTCGACGCCTCTTTCACCAAGATTACAGATCCGGCCGGAATTGGATGTATCATTAGGGATGAAGAGTCTACCTTGATTATAGCAGCAGCGGACTTGGTGCGGTGTCAAAATGTGGAAGAATGTGAAAGCCTAGCAATCCTTTCCAGTATCCAATGGGCGTTACAATTGTATACCACTCACGCTCATATAGTAAGCGATAATCAATCTATTATAAATTTTATCAACGGTCGTAGTGTCGGACTCCACTGGCAAGCTGTAAAGATTATGCAACAAGTTAAGGTCCTTATAGATAAATTCGAGGGCATCATCTTCACTTTTCTTCCTAGAAAATGCAATGCTCCTGCAGAAGCGCTTGCAAAATGGGGAAGAAGAAATGATGACAGAAATGTTTGGAATATTGTACCTTCTTTTATTTCTGCTTTACTCTAGTTATTTTGTTTGTATTTGGACTTTTATTTCTGCTTTACTCATAAAAAAAACCTTAAGTAAGTCCAAACATCTTTAAACTAACCATTTTTTAAAGGGTTATTTCCCTAATGGCCCCCAACTTTGTGACCAGCTTCCCGTCTGGCCCCCTACTTTACGAGAAATACCCATATGGCCCCCTTCCGTTATAACACCGTTACTCTCTCTCCTCTATCTCATTTTCTCTCTATGCCACATCATCTCACCTCGCCACATCATCATCTTCTCCGACAAGAGTCGCCGACCGGCCACATTTCCGGCCGACGACTTTGAAATAAAAAAAACTAATTTTCTCTCTCCTCTCTCTCTTTTTAATTTTTAATTTTTTTTTAGTTTCCTCACCTCTCTCTCTCTAAAACTCCGACGAAGGGGGTTCCCTTCGCCGGAGCAAGGTCTGTTCTATTATAAACTTTTACCTTCGTTGTTAAGTTAGAAAACATATTTTTCGTCTTATGCCCTCAATACTAATTGGTAATTGAGTTTACCACCTCTGTACTTGGTATTTGAATTTACCCCCTTGGATTTGCTATCGTTATAAAAAACACTCGAAAACATTAGAATTTTGCTCCAAGGTCATCACTTAAAACCTTTCTTTTGTCTGTTTTACATAATATCATACGAAATAAAAGATAGTAAGTGATGACCTATAGAAACGTACAATGGCCTTTAGAACAATTATTGTGGGTCTTATAATTTGATATTTATGTAGTTGAATTATTAGTCGGTGAATCAACACGTAGATTACAAAGAATTTTCATCGCCCCACATGCATGTATTGTTGGTTTTGAACATATATATACCTTTTCCGGTTCAAGTTTAGCCAGTTCAGACTCCATTCCATCCATGAAGTTTTATATTGACCAACTCACAAGCCTTGGTTATTTCCCTGCATGTCTAGGGCTTTGGAGGTATAACCTAGTGTGCATGCAGACCTAAAACTTGTAAAAAAAGAAAAAAAATTAAAAAATACATTCTGCATAATACATTGCTTGTTTTTCAATTAAATTATTGTGTAAAGAAAATAGATATTGAAGTTGAAGATATAATATCTCGGATCATCTGAGTGTTTAACGATCCTCTCCATCACGTAGGAATGTATCACCATTGGCCAGGAAACTCTGTTGATTGATCGACGAGTCCGTAAGTTTTGGTAGAGACTCGGCAACACCGTAAATCCGGACATTGTCGCAAAAAGGAAAGTGGCGGAAAAAATTCAATTGTCGGTTCTTGGTCTCTCGCACATTTATCAACTACATTGACTATGACAGCACTCGAAATACCTTGATGTTTGTTCCTTGCCTCTTAAAGTGTCTTTCTGAAATACTTCATCAAAATCTGACACTTGAGCCTAACATTTTTTTATAAGTAGGTTATAACGCTGTTATAAGTGTTTTTTATTAGAGTAACATTTTTAGTAGTAAAAATCACTAACATCTCTACATATGTTAAAATAACTTTTACAACCAATTTTTTGTTATTTCGTTAGTAAAACCCACTAACTTTTCATTATGTATAACAAAAAACATGAAATTGTATTGTAAATAACGTATGTTGAGTTACCAAAATATCTTGTAAGATCATGTTTTTGTATTTTTCCTCAATAATAATGCATCACTTTAAGTATAAAATATTCTAGTTTCATAGTTATTACTTCTGTAATCACAAGGGACTTACTCTTACTCTTCTTTCTTTGCACTTCATCCTACACAATGCTTTTTCGTTTCATAGGATTCTTCCTCATCGGTGTTGCTTCCTTTCTAGCCTTGGGGGTTTGTTTTGACTTGGGTGTCATCTTAAATCTCCTGCGCAAACATAAACAAGTTAATTTGTTTCAGATTCTTCAAAATTTATATATATTATAAATATTTCAGTAGCACATATGATGTGACACGAAAATGTCACATTTGGAGAGCCTAACTTAGACTAATTAGTCCTTTTCGAGTGTTATCAATAATATTTTATGTTTTTTTCTTATTAGGTATCATAATTGGAGTTAAACATGAAATTCGGAATAAAAGGAGCGAATTATCACTATCATTTCATGTCCCCAAAATGAGAGAATATGACTTCAAGCAAATCAAATTACAAGTAGAGTCAATGACGAGTCCGATGGTGAAAACGGAAGTAAATTTCGAGTTCGGACGGGGAAGTTATTAAAAAAAGAAGCCCGAGGGTATTTTAGTCCTTTTTGAGAATTTGAAGATGTAGAGCAAGGATGGAGGCAGCCTCTTGGTGTTTAAATCAAAGCCCAAGAGCCCAAAGAAGAATGACAAGGAAGATTTTATGAGCGCTCTCCCTTCATGGATCCAAGTCAACAAAGTCTAAATGAATTGACTAAATCAATGGACCCTAGGGTTTTAGTAGTGCATTCTACTATTCATCATCTTCATCAATGAACAACCAAGCAAAAGAGAGAGAGAGAGAGAAAAAAAAAGAGGCAAGAGAGTTCCTAGGGTTTCTTTTGTTCTTGAGGGTTAAAAGGTTTGAAAGAGAGGAAAAGAGAGAAGAAGAAGGGTAGTCGGCCTTAGCTTTGCCGGCCAAGCTAGGCCGGCACACAAGTGTGCTCGGGATGCAAAGGTTGGCACGGGAAGCAGCTCCAGCCGTGCTGCTACAGCTCAGACCGTGAAGAACAACAGGCGCAGCAGCTCCAGCACGACACGGGATGGTAGCACGAGACGCCAGCAGCAGCTCTAAGCAGCAACAACAGCTTCCACGAATAGTAGCAACTGGAACGAGCAAGGAGCAGCTGCACGAGACGGATGCACCTTCCGGGACGCGCGCACAGCTCGGGCCGGAAGCCAATGGATCGACAACACCTTCTTGGCCGGATTTTCAAGCATTTTTTGTCGGAAACTTGGCCGGATTTTCTTGCTTTTCCGGCAACCTTCTTGGTCCAAAACCTTAGGGTTTTTGTTCCCCTCATCATTGGCTAGCTACCCATGTGGTTTGATTTGATTTTGGGTTAGAAATTTCTAGAGAGAGAAAGCTAGGGTTAGCTTTAATGGAGGTTGTGTTCTAAATGGAGAAGATGATGGTGGTCGCTATGGGGAACCCAGAAATTTGCTAAGGGGAGATCGGCTGCACCTTAAAGACTCATATTTTCCGACGATCTTTGCCTCAAACCACATCGAAAAGGGGGATTCTCTCATCATTTTCTTTCCATTTCCGATTCAATCACCATGTTTAGCTAACTTTAGTGTGTCGATTATATGAGATGAAATGTGATGAATTCGTGATTATGTTTAATATAATTTGATGTTCTGATCATAAATTGATGTTCATACATTTCGATTATCGTTTCGATCGTATTTTCATGTGTGTTGTCAAGCACTTCGCATAGTTAATAGACGAAACGAAGTATTCGATATCGATCGTAGTCTAAGTCATAATTTCATGTGTCTTGTCATGCACTTCACATAGTTAGGCGACTAGACAACACTTTCATTGACTCGGGATCAACCGATTTAGACGTTTGTTTGACTAAGTATGATCTCCGGATATACGTAGTACTTAGAGACATCTACTTTAGGAGTCGAACATCGATTATACCTTGAAACATTAGATCGGACTACACGTAGTCGTAGGTTTATCATTATCGGATTCTCGGTTCGACACCTCTCTCACTTATTTATCTCCCGACTCTTGTTGCCCCCCAACTCTTGTTCCTCCGACTCTTCTCTCGAATCTCTCTCGCCCATTTACTTTTATTGTTTAGTTTAGTTTACTTGCTTGCTTTATTCTTTTTGTTACTCTTTCAATCAAAACCCCCAGTTATCTTTGTTTCTTTCCTTTTTAGTCTAAGTTAGCTTTAAATATCTAGACCGAGGGATAAGACCCTTCGTTATCCAAACTACCTTCCTATCCTTGGATCGATCCCGGCTTTGCCAGATTACTACTTGATACCTCCACTTGGATGTGCAACCTTTTCGAGTGCATCAAGTTTTTGGCGCCGCTGCCGGGGATAGGTTTAGTAGTTAGAATATCGTTTGTTTGTTTTGTTCATTAGTTTAGTGTTATTTGCTTCTTAGACGTTTTTGTTTTACTTGTTTTTGTAGTTTCTTATCTTTTTATCTTTTTAGGCACCGTTTCAAGAAAAGAAGTCAAAAGAGACATAAAAGCGAAGGAAAATGAAGGATTCAAGAAGCTTAAGAAGAAAGGTGAACGAAATGAGAGGAGCACTCGATAGTATCGCATTCTATCTCATCCTTTTTACTTGTGTGTGATTGTTTAGTTCTATAAATGTTTGTTCCCATTTTGCGATTGTGTGTTTGCATCCTTGAATATTGTGAATCATGGCAAGTTTGTCGTTTGATGATGATGATGATGACATTACTCTTACTATTTCGCACACTAGTGGACCACCTAGAAGTCGTCAAACCTACTCAAACTTATATAGGAATGTACCGACTAGTGATAGAAATAGACGAGTTGAACCTGACCGACCTAGGATGACCATGGGTGAATATCAACGGATGTATGGAGTCGGTGAGACTCATCATGAATATGGTTTTAGGGATTATGAGCATGAGGGTAATCAACCCCGTAAGAGTCTTCGAGACTATAGGCAAGCAGTTGGGATGACCACACCTTCATATATGAATTTATCATTTGATGAGGACCGTAGTTCTAAGAGTATTGATCGACCACGTCGAAGTCTTCGTGACTATCGACAAGCATTTATGAACAGTTCACTTAGGGATGACAATTCCCGACTCGATAATTTCACTCAGAGAGTCGAGTCTAGGTATCTACATGAAGGTAGTGAAGAAAGGACCATGAAGACCATTAGCCCGGTTTGTGCTATTTGTGCTAGCTTAGACCATTTGACCGAGTATTGTCCCATGATCCGTGTTCCGCGAGAGTCTTCGTCTAGTTATACTCATGTGCCTTATTATAAGGAGATGTCAGTATACACTCTCCAAGCAATTTTAGAGTATCAAAATAGATTCAATCGAGATATAAAAGAGATCACGGAACGGATTCTCAACATTGCTGATAGAATCGAGTCGGAGCCTATCATCGACGAGGAAGGGGTTTGCGCACCCCAAACTCAAGAGGAGACAATGAATGAGGGTGAGGGTAATACACCTGGCTCTAGTCTTAAGTTAAATGTCGAAGAAGCTCTTGATAGACCCTGTGAGATTGAATTGACCGATGACCCTTGTTGCTTACTCCCTCGACCATTGTCATCTCATCATGATTCGACTACACTAGACTTTGATGTTCAGGATGATAGTTCTATGAGAAAGTTTGGGGATCACACAATGTTGAACTTTCCAATCTTTAGCACTTGTGATTATTTGGATGGGTTATGTAGAATGGAAGGTGTTATAACTAACTTTGAGGCTCCCGAAGCCTTTAAGGGTGTCGATAACATAGAAGTTGAAGAGATAGCAGATAGCTTGTGGGATTATTTTCCTAAGGAAATTATGGACCTTGACTTGGTCCCGGAGCCTATTGCCTTACCTTTAGAGTCTAGTTCGACCTTCCACATGATCTCCGACTCGGTTGTTGACCCCTTCTGGGACACTACCGACGTCTTTCCTAGCATGTCTAGGGACTTAGTGGATGTTTTATCCACTAAGCTTGAGTTTGACTTTTTACCTTCGACTGACTTCTTGACCATTCATTTGTATGTCGATCCTTTTGAAGACTTTTTAGTCGTCACCCCTAGCATATATGTGTACTTAGTGGACCGTGCATCCACTAAGTTTGGGGATGGTCTCTTTTCGCTTTTAGTCTCACTTGCACTTATTTCGTTTCATATTCTTGTGAGACTTTTACCATTTGTATATAGCTTTCTTTGGGTTGACCACCAAATCTTCCGCCTTTTACTATATGATCGTTAGCCGATTAAGATGGGTCTTGATGTTTGTGGATAGCATCTCTAGAAACCCTTCGCGAGACATAACTCGTGCTCTTGTGTGAAAACAACAGAATCAAAGGCTAATTGCATAACTCGATGCAATCGTGTATACCCGCGTTAGTGGTAGAGTTCTATATGGTCATGTTTTTTATGTGCTCCATTCTCATTATATTTGTTGATATTTTAGGAGCATTTCTTACGTGTTTTACTTCTAAGGTATGGTTTGTTCCAAGTTCGGGGATGGTGTGAGCTTGGCATCAACTTGGAACCTCTTTATACATGAGTCTTAGTAGTATCATCTTTTATCTCCTTCGGTTATGGTAATATCTCTCCACTCTTCTCTTTAAATTGATATGCCTCTTTATCTTTTGGTGAGTGTATGCTTAGAACATTGAGGACAATGTTAGTTTTAAGTTTGGGGATGCGGGGATTTTACCATAACTAATGCATGACCATGGGTTTCAAAGACAAAAGGGTTCAAATTAGCCAAAATTTTGAACATTTTGAGTAGATTTGCATGTGATTATAGTGATAGTTTTAAGAATGTTAATGCATATGTGTCGATTTAATGAGTTTTGTGATTGATAATGGTCTATGGATGAAAGTCGAGTCTTTGAGTGTTTGTGTTATACTATGGGAGTAACATCTTAGTGAAGAAGAAACATCTCTAAGAGACCTAGAGTAGTCATTAGTGGAGACTTAACCCATGTGAGAGCTCAAAGCCTAA
>BEHA01000347.1:557867-592492 GCA_002897215.1 Eschscholzia californica subsp. californica | reverse complement strand
GGTTGTGTTCTAAATGGAGAAGATGATGGTGGTCGCTATGGGGAACCCAGAAATTTTCTAAGGGGAGATCGGCTGCACCTTAAAGACTCATATTTTCCGACGATCTTGGCCTCGAACCACATCGAAAAAAGGGGATTCTTTCATCATTTTCTTTCCATTCTCTCATCATTTTCTTTCGATTATCGTTTTAATCGTATTTTCATGTGTGTTGTCAAGCACTTCGCATAGTTAATAGACGAAACGAAGTATTCGATATCGATCGTACTCTAAGTCATAATTTCATGTGTCTTGTCATGCACTTCACATAGTTAGGGGACTAGACAACACTTTCGTTGACTCGGGATCAACCGATTTAGACGTTTGTTTGACTAAGTATGATCTCCGGATATACGTAATACTTAGAGACATCTACTTTAGGAGTCGAACATTGATGATACCTTGAAACATTAGATCGGACTACACGTAGTCGTAGGTTTATCATTATCGGATTCTCTGTTCGACACCTCTCTCACTTATTTGTCTCCCGACTCTTGTTCCTCCGACTCTTCTCTCCAATCTCTCTCGCCCGTTTACTTTTTTTGTTTAGTTTAGTTTACTTGCTTGCTTTATTCTTTTTGTTACTCTTTCAATCAAAACCCCCCGTTATCTTTGTTTCTTTCCTTTTTAGTCTAAGTTAGCTTTTAATATCTAGACCGAGGGATAAGACCTTTCGTTATCCAAACTACCTTCCTATCGTTAGATCGATCCCGGCTTTGCCGGATTACTACTTGATACCTCCGCTTGGGTGTGCAACATACACTGTTTGAAAATCATAAACCCATTTTTGTCTATAAACTGTTAGATTACCATACAATATATATGGATTTGGTTAAATATGGATGAAAAATAAGAACAGAAAACCAGAAGCAATAAACTCTTAAAAAATATTCCATTATACATCACACGTTATGGTTATAAAAAAACGACAAATGCCCAAAATCGGTTGCTGGAAATAAACCCTAAAAACCCAAGACAACTTTGAAAATCTCGAACACAACTTAACAAAATCTTGAACCAAACTTCATTCTTACAGATCTTAAACATGCAAAAAGCATTATAAATACCTAACCTTTGCGTGATGATGGTTCGTTTTGAAGATTCCGGTTGCTTTTTGGATATAAACTAACCGTTTCACTTTCAGATACAACGGTTGAAAAGTAAAAGAGGGGTTTTCACCTGAAGCGATGGAAGAATGAAGTATTTTAGAGATTGAGAAATGATTCGTGTTAGAGAGAGAGTTGGTTGAAGAATTTTTAGGGTTTTTTGTGCGGGAGACGTTCGATTTCTGAAGAAAGAGCAAGTGACGAAAATATTTCTGTTTTTGAAGAGAGAGAGAAAGAAAGGGACCAAGATATTTCTGATTTTTGGGTGATAAAAGACGTGTTTTGATGTGTTGCATGATTTTGTCGTCCGACTCTTACAAAATTTGGGCGAGAATGGAGGAAGGATTTGGATGGAACATGTATCATCTAAAATCCCTTTTTCAGGGAAGATAGAACCCTGTTCCCTCTTAGGATTTTATTTTGGGCCCGGAACCCATCGACCTTACTTTCTACACCAAAAGTGTAATAAATTTCAAATGTTTATAATATAATCACATGTACTATACATTTAAGTATGTACAGTACGTAACAGAATGTCCAATATTTTCTTTCCAGAAGGTGTCAGAAATATGTAAAATGTATTCGACATAATCAGATGTACAGTATAGTACGTTTTATTTTGTACTGTACGTAACAAAATGTCTTACAAATTTTAAGTAAAATAGTTTACGTTTTGAAATTAATGTATAGAACGTTTTTTTATTATTTGTTGTACATAACAAAATGTCCAATAAATTTTCAATAAAATAGTTTACATTTTGGAAGGAATGTATAGGACATTTTATTATGTACTGTACAAAACCAAATGTCCTATAAATTTTCAGTAAAATAGTTTACGTTTTGGAAGAAATGTGTAGGACATTTTATGTACGTACTGTACATATCAAAATGTCCTATAAGTTTTCAGTAGATTAGTAATTTACGTTTTGGAAGAGATGTATATGTAACACCCCTATTCTTTTTATATAGCAAATTGGGTGCAAATGACAAAGTGTAGGTCAGTTTAGTTTGGATGAAATACTGGTGAGTTTTAAAACCCTAATCCTCTTCACTTTTGAAAAAAACATATAGCAAGGGGAGATGGCAAAACCGCTTCTTAGTGAAAAAAGGATAAATAAAGGAGACAAGAGGTAGAGAGAGAACAAGGCATAGTTGTGGTCTTGAAGTCATCTAAGGTAAAAACAGGTAGATTTCCTATCTCCTAATTATTTTGTAGGCTCTTTCAATTTATTCCATGATAGTTTCGTATTGTTAATCACATAATTTCTATAAAGAATGATTAAATGGTTCAGATATTAGTTTTATCTAGAATTCCATGAAACATCTACAGAGGACAGTATTTCAGTCTAGTATAAATTGAATCTGGTATTGATAGGTGATGAATTTGGGCATGTTCCTTATACTTGTTGAAAGTTATTTTCATCTACTTTCTCATGCTTCAGACGGTGTATTAATCGGAGTTCCGAGTGAGGAGTTATGATAGTTTTCGTACAAGGTGTCGTAGCAGTCTCTACTGTAGTTTAGTCTAGTTTAAAATTGAATCTGGTATTTAAAGGTAATGAATTTGGGTGTGTTTCTTATATCTTTGGAAATTTCTGTTTGTCTACTTTCTAATGGATCAAACGGTGCATTAATCGGAGTTCCTAGTGAGGAGTTATAATAGTTTCCGTACAAGGTGTCAGAACAGTCCCTACTGTATCTCGGTCTAGTTTAAAATTAGATCTGGTAGTGATAGGTGATGAATTTGGGTGTATTTCTTGTATTTTTAGAAAGCTCTGCTCAGCTACTTTCCAATTCTTCAAACGATGTATTAATCAGAGTTCTAAGTGAGGAGTTATGATAGTTTTTGTGTAAGGTGTCAAGACAGTTTCCAACGAACGGATTTGTTGAGATAATTCACATGGTTTCTGTTTTTTGGCAATGTATCTCCTAAGTATATACCTTCTAGTGGCGAGCCTATATTTGTTGACTATTATTGTTATTTGATTGTTTAGGATTGCGATCCACGTAAGGATCTACTATGAGCATCATCCCTTCTTACTTGTCATGTGTTGTTGGTTTAAATTGTTTGGTGAACTTGTTTGTAATTTTTTATAAGAGCCAATGTTTGTTGTGTATTGGTCTGAGATACCCGAACGTGAGTTTGATGATTGTGTCTTTTGGCATAATGCTTTGTCGATTTACATGTCAAGTTTGGGTGCTATAAAGGTTTATCCAGGGGCGGACCCACCAAGGGGCCCGTAGGGTCACGTGCCCCCACGGAGCAAAGGGCGAAGGAGTAAGGTGGCCTGTGTGGGTAACCATGGCTTTAGTCAGGAGAATTTCATATTATGTTAGTTATTTGAAAATAGTTACATTACTTAATCTTAGCCAAATGGTTCATTAATTGGTCTTATGCTCTAGAGGTCTCGGGTTCAAACCAAGATGATCATAGTATTTTTTAATTCTCATTTCGTGAACTGACTTTTGTGCTAGCCCCCTATATTTGTCTATATTGGTTTTAATTTATGCCCCTTAGTCATGACAACGTTTCGGTCATTTTTTCAAATTCAACTTTGACCTCTATTTTGTTAGATCCCATCTAAGTTATTGATGTCGCCTTTTTGTCTGAAAATTGTCTATGACATCTATTATTTTTCTATATAACCAAAAAACATTATAGTTGGTTTCATGCGTTTTTATGATGTTTCTATGATGATTTAATCATGAAACTTTTTTACGTGAATCTCATTTATTATCATGTAAAGGTCTAAGTTATTATTATTCATGACAATTAAAAAATTACTCGAATAATTTTAGGTTAGTCAAGATTGACTTAAAATCCTGGCCCTGTCCATGGTTGGTTCTTTTTAGTGAATAAGTTTATGTTGATACAGTTGTTCGTGTCCTAGGACACGGGATATAGCTTAATATATATACATGTTATGAATGTTTCCATTGTCATTTAAATTTTTATTTATAACTACTAAAAAGTGCCCTCCACAAACAGAAATTCCTGGGTCCGCCACTGGGTTTATCATAGTTAAATGTGTGATCTTTTTATATCTATTGAAAAGGAGACAGATCTTTGTATTATCAGGGTTAGTGTTAGATTAGAATCCGAAAACATTGAAAACCTAATAATCAAGAAAAAAAATTATTAGTTTCTACGGTCGTGAGGTAAATGTCGTTGTATTGTGTTAGTTGTCACCGTTGAATTTCAGATAATGTCAATAATGAATGTGATTGCAATGCTTCCTTGACTTGGGATTGAACTTGCATACCCGAGACTTAGGTTTGTGGAAATTTACTGTTGTTGGGTTTTAACCCAACTATTTTGTGTTTCAGGTATTGATTGTGGACTCATTGTAGGCGATGCTCGTGGATCCAGTTTGAAGGTCTCAAATCTTCAACTTCAATGCAATATGCTTGAGATTCGGGATTTGGGGGGGCTACAGTATAAAACATTTTATTATGTATTGTACATAACAAAATATCCTATAAATTCTCACTAAAAAATCTTTAAAAGAAATATTCCAACAGATAAGGAGAAAAAGTTTGAAAGTAGTTAAGATTGGAGAGAGGAAAAAACTATAAAGGTAATTTGAGAGAGAGAAAAAATAATAGAGAGAAAGAATGATAAAGTAGTTAGATTGAGGTAGAGAGATAAAGTAGTTAGAAAGAGAGGGAGAGAATTGACGGAAGATGATTAAGGGGAGAGAGAAACTCAATTAAAATTAAAAGACGTGGAAGGAATAAAGGATAATTTTATAGGCAATGCCCTATATTGTTAAAGGCAATGTATTTTGCAAGTTTGACTTGGTCAATTTCTTATGACCAAGTTTGGTTAAAGGCAGTGTTATTTTTGAAGGTTATCTATCCGACAAAAAATCACCGGCCGAAGATTGCCGTGATTTTATGAAAAAAAAATTCTTCATCTTTTTCTTTCCTTCTTCTCTTGTGGTTATGTGTAAGACTTGTATGTCTATATTCTTCAAATTTTTGATGTCTATCACAAGTTTCTTCAAGACGTGATAGGGTAAAATCCGTTATTTTTATAAAATACAACGTAATAATGGCCTCTAGATTTTGAGAGGAAGAAGATGAAGGAAAAACAAGAGGAAGAAGATGAAGGAAGAAGAAAGAGAGAAAAAGTCAGTCAAGATCGTTGGTCAGAGCCTATCGATGACAAGTCCAACTTTGGTTGAGGCATTGCCTCACAAACACACATTGCCTTTAACCAAAATTGGAATTGCCATTAGCGAGATTGCCTTTAACAGCTTTGGGCATTGCCTATAAAATCTCCCAAGGATAAAAACTGAGAAGAGATAAGGGTGAGAAATACATGTGTCGCGCTAGAAAAGGAAGAACGTGGGTTCGAACAGGTTTTAAGCCCCCCCCCCCCATTCTGATCCGTTGGACCGGCCCCTAAATATTTTATGACGCGAGTTGTCCTCTCATTTCCCTCTTCTTTCTGGGCGTTTGCCCTATCCCTCTCAATAAAATATAAAATCGTTAATATTTGGTTGTCCTAGTAGTTAACAGTGTTGACATAAACTCAAAAAACCGGAAGGTCCCAAGTTTGATAAGAGGTGAAATCCATGGTTTATGAAGGTCGATGTTTGGAGAAATCAATATATTTTCTGAGGTACAAATTTTTGGGTGGAATAAAAAATTGCGACATTTTGGTTTACTCCAAACACAAACTCCCTCTCACGCTAAAAATGATGTGTTTTCGAAATTTTATCTAGCCTTTAACGGCGCAGCTGTTTGGAACTCTGAACGGGAAAAGATTAAAAAAAAAATTGCTCAATTCAATTTTGATTTAACAGGTACTGGTTATTCCATTAAAAAAAATTGTAAGTGCGTGTGATCAAAGGAAATGAATAAGGGATAGATGATCTCTCATTTTGTCTTTTTAAAATCATTAAATTGATAGATCTGGAGCGCTACCAATTGGAAGAAAATGGCAAGAACTGATTAGGGTTTTGTTCCTCTTCTCTCTGCTTTGGGGGTTAGTGATAGAATACAACCTTCCCTAACACTTTCAATATATTGATCTGAGAGAGATGAGAGAGAGATGAGAGGACTGGTTGACCAAGGTGACTTTCATCAAAATGATGGAAGGTCGATAAAGTAACCATTAGTAACTCTTCAGTTAGTCTAAATCGCTATGCATCTAATCAATGTTTTCATCGACCGAGTTGTAAAAAAAAAACTCTTTCCTTAAATGTCGGAACTCCTTATTTTATTTTTTATGTCCATTTGTCCTGCAATGTTTTAACATCCGAAGATCAAATATTTTAGGAATATGTTACATTTTTCGTTCCATCTCAATAAAAATTCCTTCTTCTAATCACTTTATGCATGGTCAATGCCTCTTACTCAAAGATGTACTATGTTGTGCTCTAAAGTAATAATCAATAATCCTTTGTTGTAAGTTTCATCTAATATTTCCATTTAGTATCTGGTGGATTTTATGTAACTTATAATGGCCCCTAGAACAATTACTATGGCTCCCATTATCTAGATAATTTGGTAGTTATGTGTTACCACATCGATTTGACGTATCTATCTGCATGACTTGTGGATACATCAAATGGATGTGATAAACACAACAAGAACTACTAAATCACCCATAATAAGAGTCATAGCGAATGTCCTACAGGCCACTATTAGTTTCAAAAATCCCATCAACACACACACACACACTTGTATATACTTCATATAAATAAATAAAAATTTGTTAAACCTAGCAAACTAAATGTGAACCACGTTCTACTAAATTTTAAAAACTTGTGCAAGAGGAACGTCTTCCGAATTTCTAAAGTACTTGGGGATTTAATATTTAAATTTTGTTTTTCTGCCTAAGTAATTCATAATAATATTGAATAGGGGTTTTAGTAAAG
Organism: Eschscholzia californica subsp. californica; assembly: GCA_002897215.1. Taxonomy (NCBI): domain Eukaryota; kingdom Viridiplantae; phylum Streptophyta; class Magnoliopsida; order Ranunculales; family Papaveraceae; genus Eschscholzia; species Eschscholzia californica. The sequence goes on along the minus strand of BEHA01000347.1, from coordinate 585,462 downwards.
GGGCAAAGAATGGTTCCATGTTATGACTTTGAAGCATGACTTCGTAGTTTTTCGGTAATGAACATGTACTAACATCGCCAAGTATGTTGTCGATAAAATTAAGGAACACTAATGGAGTTTTCATTAGTAACTTTAAGTAAGTTCAAACATCTTTAAATTAACAATTTTTTAAAATCTAATTGTAAAAAACGACTCATTTTTACTCAAATTAAAACATCTTAGATGGTTTTGATTGCATCATTTAAATACAAAATCCAACTACATCATGATTATTAAAGGAGTACTTTAGAACTATAAGATTGATACTTATACCTTGACAAGCCATAGTAGGTTCTTAAAGGTCAATAAGACCATTAAAGGCCATAACAAGAGCCATCACGACCTATACTTTATTTAAATCTTAAACCACGAATTTTTACATGAGGGTAATGAAAACCACTCTCATGAATCAAATCCGTGACATCTTGGATTTTGAAGTACTATATATTTCATTCAGCAACTAGTGGAAAATATGTGTTGTAATGAGTATGTCGAGCCGAGGTTGTGGTACTAATACTAACCCCTTTCACTTCTCACAATTTCACATTTTCGTTTTCTGTTTATATTAGTGGTATCTTCTATTCTATCTACTCATTCTTTCACCACCAAAATGACAAAATGGAATTGTTAAAGATTTTACTCTATTTGTTTATCTCCCCAAAAGATTTTTTTTATGTGGACTTCAAGAGTCATCACTGTCATTGCATAAAGACAGATACGTCATAAATTGAATAAGTCATTCCACTATCAAAGACATCTCAAGACTTAAATGACATACAGAAACTTTTAAGGCTATATAGTGGGCGTGAAAGCCAATTCATTTCTTTATTTTATAAATTAAATGAGGGGTCTTGTTAAGAAAGAGTGTGTTAAGATTTTATATCAGCGGATTACTGTTGAAAATCATCATTTAGAAAATATTGCCTATAGTTTTTGGAATAAGGTATTACCATCCATTTTGTGTTTAAGAAAAGGAAAATTTTGACATAATCAAATCTTTTGAACGAAAACCAATGGAATTATGCAGAAAAATCAGGATAACGTAACACGAACATCTACTAACCAGACTACTTTAAGGAATAAATCAAATCAATCATCTTGTACCTTTAACGGCTTTCGAACTTTAACCATCGAAATCTAGATTAAAGCATTCTGCACAAGGTATGAGAGAAGATCTTTGATAGATATCTCATACTTTTGGATGGAATGAAGATGATTATCTGCCACAAGCTCTCTGAGATGATAGTAGAATTTGTTAGAGACAAGAAGGTAAGTGAAAAATTCAAACCCTAATCATTAATATAAAAGATATCTTTAATTTATGAAGATAACTAAACTAGAGGAAACGAACCAGAAGAAATTAAGAAATAAATCAAATAATTCGCCTTTTACCTCTTCATAACTTTTAGAGTTTAACCACACAAATCTGGATTTAAGCATTCTGAACAGATGATGAAGGAAGATCTTTGGTATATAACTATCGCAATTTTGTATCACATTCCGTCGATTATCTCCCACAAGCTTTGAGAAAAGAGAGGTACAGTTGCATGAGGCAATTAGGTACACAAAAAATTTGTTCTCTGGTCATTTATCTAAAGGAAACCCCTAATTTATCAACAAAACTAAACCAAATGAACCTACTTCCACACATAACTTCATTCCCCTGAGCCTCAAAACTCCCTATTTATAAAGGTACACTTTTCAGATCTGCCCTTATTTGATAGAGTGAGTGAATCTGGTCAAGGTAAAACGTTTACCTTCGTTGTTAAGTTAGAAAACACATTTTTCGTATTATGCCCTCAATACTAAATGGTAATTGAGTTTGCCACCCCTTTGTACTTGGTAATTGAATTTACCCCCTTGGATTTACTATGTTTATCAAAAACACTCGAAAACATTAAAATTTTGCTCCAAGGTCATCACTTAAAACCTTTCTTTTGTCTGTTTTACATAATATCATACGAAATAAAAGATAGTAAGTGTTGATCTATAGAAACGTACAATGGCCTTTTGAACAATTATTGTGGGTCCTATAATTTGATATTTATGTGGTTGTGTGTTTATCACATCGATTTGATCCCCATTCTACTAAATTTGAAAATTTGTACTATATCGTCTATATTTGAGAGGATTTGGGGATAAAATATTCAGGTCAACAGAGAGGTTAAATTCAAAGGAGGTTGCCCAAACTTAATGGTATACACTTCATCTACACACATAGACACATTGCATTAACTTCTATACAGTACATTATATGTTTGTGAGTAAATAAGAAAATGTGTTGTAAATCTTATAGTTCCTATGATACTTTAGTCATGAGTTAATTGTAAAGATGTATGGCAACAACAAATGTGTAGCTAACCACAGGAACAAAATCACCGGAAATATGATTGTAACAAAATTTACAGCTAACCACAGTAAAAAAAATGTCCTATACATCCCCCTAGAAAGTATAAGAATTGTAAAATGTGAATAGGACATAATATTATGTATAGTACAAAATGTTTGATTATGTACTGTATATAACAAAATGTCCTATACTTTCACTAATTTTTTGGCTTATAGTCAAAAAAAAAAACACCTAAACCCACATTTAGTCAACCCTAATATTAATATAGGGTTTTAAAGCAAAATAATAATTATAATGGAAATCTAGTCCAAATCGACCCATCTCCATAGAAAACACAAATTTCTATGATTTCAATTTTATCATACTACCCTTTATAGCCTTATATATAAGATAAAACCCACTTTTGAAAAACAATCCCAAAAATTATCTGTCCTTTTGTTTCTCTGATTTTCTCTCTCCAATATTCTCTCCCATAACCAAAACCCTCTTACTTTCTCCCTCTAAAACTAAAAACCCTCTTCCATAACTAAAAACCATCTCCTCAACGAACCCTAATTGAGTAGAGAAGACGACTGTGAATCATCTTCATCGTGTTTCTTCCTCATCTTCATCAAAAACGAAACTCTCCATCTTTCTCTCTCTAAAACGGAAAACCATCTCTAAAACGAACCCCATCTGAGTAGGAAGGCGACTGGGAATCGTCTTCATCATTTTTCTTCATCATCTTCATCAAATATCTTTCTTCCTTCATCAGGTAAGTTATTATTATTCACATTTTCTCTCTTTTAAAATGCATCCTCGATCTTCCAAACCGTTTTCATCATCTTCTAACATTTGATTAAAATTTTATGATTAAAATCTGTCATTAACCTCCATTTCTTTTGTCATCTTCATCATCAATTTATATATGTTAAGTTTCTTTTCCGTGCTATTAGGTAATAACAGATTTTGAAATGCAACATATTTATAAAACATAACTTATTTTGTAAAGAACAAAAGACATATTATTCTATTAAGATATTTTGGATTTCAAGTTTACTAACCGATTCGGAATATTAACATATTTATATACATTACGTATATTATTTACATCAAAACACATTTAGTTATGTTAAGATATTTTTGGATGTCAGAGTTACTAACCTTTTCTGATAATTATGCTCTATATATATCGTGTTTTGTATATTTCAAAACACATTTTGTTCCATAATTTTCATTTTATTTTATAAATAACTATTTATTTATCAATATCGTTTCATATTTGATTACATTTTATTGTATGTTTCATACATAACACATTCTGTATTAACAATGTTATTTTAATATGCATACACTTTATAATGCATATTATGAACCAGACAGATTTTGTATTATTAAAAACTTTGTATTTACTATAAACATTGCACATTTCAATAAACATTATTTGTGTTCTAATTTTTATAATTTATTATGTTTACTCCACAATTTATTTTTGTATTTGCTTTTAAGGAAGTAGTTATGGATTTTTCAACAGAATCATCCAATGCAGTAGAGAAGACCACTCTCAAATCAGATGGTTGGGATAAAATATTCACTCACGTCGGTCAATTGTTTCATGTGGGTGCTAAAGCATTTCGATTCCCCCTCCGTCAATATAATATAGTATAAGCACAAGTCATAATTTCAAGTTTTACAAAAACGATTTAAAGCGTGTCACTGTCGTTTGTCCTGTAGAAGACTGCAAGTGGCGAGTTCATGGATGGGCACCATTGAAATGCCAAATCATGTTCATTTTGAAAGATATTGTATTGAATCACGACTGTATCGATTTCATTAAAAAGAGCAAGAAGCCCAAAGTTAGCAGTTCTTTTGTTGGTAAGATTCTTCTAGATGATGTTACTAGACATCCTAATCGGTCTACCAAGAGTTTGAAGAAGGATTTGCTCAGAGTCTAAGCTTCTTCTAGATGATGTTACTAGACATCCTAATCGGTCTACCAAGAGTTTGAAGAAGGATTTTCTCAAAGACCATGGTGTGAATCCTCCCTATTTACTACTCTTACGAGGGAAAGAAAGTGCAATGAATGAAGCATTTGGCCAAGAGAAGATTCTTATGTCAAACTAAAATGGTACGCCGATGCCTTCTCCTGTACTAATCCGAATAACATAGTTGAATTGTTAGTCGGTGAATCAACACGTAGATTCCAAAGAATTTTTGTCGCCCCACATGCATGTATTGTTGGTTTTGAACTTATATACCTTTTCTGGTTCAAGTTTAACCAGATCAGACTCCATTCCATCCATGAAGTTTTCTACTGACCATCTCACTAGCCTTGGGTATTTCCCTACATGTTTAGGGCTTTGGAGGTATAACCTAGTGTGCATGCAGACCTAGAACTTGTAAAAAAGAAAAAAAAAAAAGTAAAAATACATTCTGCATAATACATTGCTTGTTTTTCAATTGAATTATCAAAAAATTGTGTAAACGAAATAGATATTGAAGATATAATATCTCACCGGCAATAGAATTGGGCATCCCGAAGCTTTACTCGGGTCATCTGAGTGTTTATCGATCATCTCCGTCATGTAGGAATGTATCACCATTGGCCAGGAAACTCTGTTGTTTAATCGACGAGCCCGTAAGTTCTGGTAGATACTCGGAAACACTGTAAATCCGGACATTGTCGCAAAAAGGAAAGTGGCGGAAAAAAATTAATTATCGGTTTTTGGTCTCTCGCACATTTACCAACTGCATTGGCTATGACAGCACTCGAATTCCTTGATGTTTGTTCCTTGCCTCTTAAAGTGTCTTTCCGAAATACTTCATCAAAATCTGACACTTGAAAGGATCTTGATCACTGTTTTTTGTTAGAGCCTCGTACACAAACCCCTCCATTGGCATCCCGAGTAGCAAAGACACATCTTCTAAGATCGAGACCAGGGACTAGCGTTAAGGACGCGTCTGGCACGTCCAGACGCGTCTCGGACTTAGAGTATGAGACACACGTCCCGTCCATACTCGTTCCAACCGTGCATGGCCTTGGCCCATGCCGTGCTAGACCGCATCTACGACACGACTAGCACGTGCCATCCGATATGGTCTAGGACCAAACCCCGATAAGTACGGACTGTTGACTAGCCTTGACCAAGACTAGTCAAAGGGACTTTTGACCAAGTTTGACTTGAGTCTTTTTCGAGTTTGACTGTGCCCATTGTACCTTGATTCGAGTGGGAGATTTTTTTACTTTTTCTTTTGATTCCGAAACATTTTTTTTTTCGACATAGACCCGGGTTATCCGAGAACCCAAAAAGGAGTTTTTCCGAGTTTGATTTTAGAAATCATAAAGGAAGAAACTAAGTGGGCCGTAATCCGAATTTTACGAAAATTAACTAAGAAGCCCATTAGACATAGATAGGTCACAATATCCCACGATTAGCTATACGAAACATAGCAGAACCTAGAAAAGAATCTAGGTCACATACTTTATTTATGATTATCATATATTTTGTATGTAAATGTGAATGTGTAATGTAGTATTGCCTTTAGTTAAGTAAACGATTCTTGTTTCTAAGCACAAACGAGTATGTGCCCTAATAATACTTAAAGTATAGGGTCTAGAAAAGCCATTGATGAATGGAATGATGAGATCATGATTCGAGTGGGAGTAATCAATGGTGGTTCAAGGATGAAAACCCAAAGAACCGTTAGGCGAACAAGAATAAACTAAGAGATGAGATCTTTTAGGAGGCTCTACTAAGATTTTACAAAAAATCTTACGAGAATTCACATAAAAACTTACGTATAAAAATCACGAATGGTTACGATAGAGTTCACAGTAACGCAAACCTGATAAAATACGTAACAATCCTTGAAAGAATTTTGAGTATAAGCCTACCCAGAAATAAGACACCTGTTGATCCCTTGTTCATCGATGCTGGGTCTGCCTCCGCAGAGTGCCAACTTTTACCTCGGGACAATACGGGTAGATCTATGAAGAGGTCTACGCGTCTAAACTGGTTTTACTCAACGAGTCAGCAAAAGTATTTTGGATTTCGAGGCAAAGGATTAAGTTTGACACTTAAGTGTGAAACTAATCAACCGAGAGTCATAGGAGTATGATCAGTAAAGATGTTACTCACCCAAGACGACGGGGTTAAGGGCAGCACCCTAGTACGCCTAACTTCGAAGGATTGAGATCTTGGAATCGTATTATTCAAACAAGGGATAAAGAATTTTGAATAATATGGCAAAATTAGAAATTTTGAATAATATGGCAAAATTGGAAATTTTAAAGGATGACAAGTTTAAGTCACTTTGCATTGTAGTTTAATTATGACATTCGACGATATCTTCAACCTCTACATGGTGATGGAAAAATTGAACAACACAAACTACGTTAAATGGGAAAGAAATCTGAGAAAGGTTCTCGGGAGAAGAGAAGAAATATTAGACACACCGACCCCAGAAATTATAGAAACCTCTTCTAAAGAGGAACATGAGCACACTGACATTATCAAGATAAGGTCAGGACCAGTGACAACACTGATGCTTGTATCCATGGAAAAGGAATATCAAGATAATTTCATTGACATTGATGCGTATAGCATTATTCGACAACTAAGAGAAGTGTTTAGCACACAATGTCGAACAGAAAGATATATGATATCCAGAATTGTACTGAAAAAACGACAAGAAAGAGGGAAACCTGTCCGTCTTCATCTGTTTAGAAATGATTGATTATTTCAAAGACTTGAAGTGGTTGGGAGCAACTATGGAAGTTGACTTTGCAGTTGACTTGATCTTACTTTCATTACATGATGGATTTAATGAAGTAAGATGCAACTTTGACAAAAAGTTCGGCATAGTATCCCTCGAAAGATTGCTTGTTATTCTGGAAGTAGCCGAAAGCAGGTTCGGAATACCAGTTGCATACCCACAAGAAGCCCAAATGGCTATAGAAATTGAAAGAATACCATCGAACATGGATTTTAGAAAGATTCTAAAATAGCCTTTCAATTATAGTCTGAGAACTTCGGACATAGTTTCTTCTTCTCAAATGATGAAATATGGGGTTTTTCACTCACAACATCGACACAAAATTAGATTGTTGCTCTCGATGGTGTCTTCCTTGAAAAAAGTTGTTTCAAGAAGACAAGTGGGAGAAAATATTCGAATATGTTTCGAACCGGGCAACAAAACAACACAATGGGAGTGCATGAAACTCACCTAAACTTTTTAAGATGAGTTAAGAAGGTTCTACGATATTGTTCAGAAACCCCATTGAGTCTTCAGAAGACTCACATCAACTATAGCAGAATCAGACTTTGAAAATTGACTAAGAGCCAATAAGGATCGAAAGTAAGAGTTGGTATCTAAACATTCACAAAAGAAGTTCAAGGAACTGACTCAATAGGACACCAGACGGGGGTAAAATAAATTGGGCATCGAAATCTATAGAGTTATAGATTAACAGATGATAAGAGCATCTCCAATGCAACACTCAACAAAAACTATATTAATCCAATGTGTCAAGTATGTGTTGAGTTTCTCTTTCCTAGGTTGCACTATTGAGATACTCAATTCAATATTCATCTCCAATGCAACACTAAAAAAAACTCAACATTTGCTTTAGATTTACTTTTGGTTCTTATTTTAATATATAAAATGTTGATGTGGACTAATTAAGATACAACCATAAATGTTGAGATACTCAAAAGAAAACTCAACAATTGAGTTTTCTTTTGAGTATCTCAATGTTTATTGTTGCCACATCATATTGAGACTCTAGTTGAGTGTTGCATTGGAGAGTGTTTTTTGTCAAAAACTCAAGTAGTTCTATGTGTCAAATTGAGTTTTGTAAGTTGAGTGTTGCATTGCAGATGCTCTAAAGACACTTTCAAAAGAAGTTTTGAAGAAGTCCAACTAGAAATACTCTTAAAAGAGAGATTCTACCCGTCTCTCATGGATCACTGCTAAGCAAGAAATCAGAACTTGTAATTCTGATGAGCAAAAGCACAAATGAGGGAATTCTAATGTCATGAGACATAAGATCGAATATAAAGATGATCGATGTTTAGCCACACATCTAGAAATACATAAGTATTTGATGACATCACCCATAAGACAACAGAGAAGTTCCTAGAATACTTGGAGTATCTAAGAAAGTATGTCTGAAAGTAAAAGTTGAAGAAAGACATAAAAGCAATCTTCCAAAAATAAAGATAGGAATCTTTTAGGAAGGACAATCATATAGAAAAGAAGTTTTTCACAGTGGGAGTCGTTGCAAACTCTACTAGTAAAGAAATAACAATTAGGACTTAGGAAGTGTTAGTTTCAGTTTAAGAAAACTGACATTATCGTAAAAGCTGATGAAGACGTTCTTCAACATGATAATGACAAGCGAAGTGAAAACGAAAATGTCGATTAAATCCACAAAACTAAACTGTCACCTCAGATAGAACATGGAAGATGTACGAATCTAAGGATTTAGGGTCATGAAAGACTACCCTAAGAGACTTGTAAAACTGGGCACGTAAAGAGTTTACGCGGGGAATTCACTTTTACAACTCTTGTTATCCGAAATAAATAAAATTTATTTCGTGATCTAAATTTTGATTTAGAATTTAGACGACAGGCCAAGAATAGAGGAAAGTTCCAGGCAGGTTTATTAGATACGTGATCTAATGAAAGAAACCCTGCTAAGTGAACATGGAAGCATTCCGTTATAAAATAACCCTAGTCCGGGACATCGATCGGACAACGATGACTTAAGAAGACTAGCATGAGTGATTGACAAGATAACGCTGTTTCTTGGGCTATAGGAATTGGAGAATTCAAGTCAACTTCATCAGTGTATAGGATACACTGGAACCCACCAAGTGAGAGTAGTTCAAGAAGTTGAAGATATGAACGTCGTAACTCTTATTTACCAAATTAAAGAGATCCCTCAAAACATGAGTACTTGCTCGTTTTATGTAAGGAATGTGAAGCCTTTGTCCCGTCAAACACCGTGCCGTAACAGGAGGTTATAAAAACGGAGGGCGGGTAAGACAGGATAGACATGAAATTGAGTGGGAGTACAAGAATGGAATATGTCTTCCTAACGAGAGTTAGGATAAAGTATCTCTAGGCCACTTGAGGAGTGACAACTGGAAATGCATGACCGTGCTCAAATTGAATAAACCTTAATCAATTGATTTGACAGTTTGTCCTCCCGATCAAAAAAGTCTGATAAGTATGACGTATCAGATGAGATATGAAAGACATGAGAATCGAGCATTGCACTTGTTCTAAGTACAAGTGGGAGACTGGAGGATATATGTCCTTGGAGTCTGAAATTATATCCTTCTGAAACAACGTCCTTCGACCAAGATGGAAATGCGAACAATTTGGCTCACAGGATAATGATGAACTTATTGGAAGATCAATCAATCCGGTTCAATTAGGAGTCGTAATGCTTAAATAGAAGGCGCTTACGATTGTCGGATCACTTCGGTTATCCGCGGCGAACATAGACCGGAACCTACAACGGGTTACACATAAGAATTGATAACTTGAACAGTGAAAATATACTGATGGGAACTTGTAAATAGATGGATATGATCCAGTCTAAAGATAGAAAGAATCGAGCTTGAAAGAGGAGCCCGAAAAAAGTAAAAACCCACTTTTAAGGGGCAAACAGGGATTTCCTTAAGGGGAGATCCCTGGCCGGCCAAGATAGAAGGTTGGGCCGGACAGAGCAAACTCATTAAGAGCTGCTCTAGCCGGCCATATCAATGGGGAACCCTAATTAGGGTTTTCCCCGTAAAGGGAGTCCCGGTTAGTGTAAACACTAACTTGTGCTTATCTTTTCTGAAGAGACTTTTTACGATTCCTTATTTGAGTAGGATTCTACCAAGGTGATGCCTATATAAAGCCTCATTATGAGTTTAGAAAAGGTGTGGATTTTCTCTAAAGAAAAATCCTCTCACACATCTTAGAGAGAAGAAGATTTTAGAGAAAAAGTTCCCATTCTTTCTATCAAGTCTAGAAGAAACAGTTCTTCATCTCAACCTTCAAGAAGGTCTTAGCTGACTCAAAAGAAAGGACTTCGAGTTATACAATTCGGTGTCTCGAGTAGAGGAGCTGCACTTGAAGTTCTTTATCTTCCGAATACTGGCCGGTTAGTTCGTGGGAAAGCGAATCAAGGTATTCTTCTTTATTCTAGTTCATTGATATATTCATGTATAGATCCTAGACAACCTAGTGGTAATCATAAGATGATTGTGATTCCGCCACAAACACTAGTAACATGATTAGGTTATACATTAGATACGTGTAATTCCCAACAGTCCCGAGTTAAAAGATGGCACCCTGCGGAGGCAGACCCATCATCGATGAACAAGGGCTCATCAGGTGTCTCATTCTAGGTAGGCTTATACTCAAAATTCTTTTTAGGGATTATTACGTATTTCAAGTATGCGTTACTGTGAACTCTAACATAACTATTTATGATTTAATACGTAGAGTATATGCGTAAGAAATTTATTAGTTCCTAGTATAGCCCGAAAAGATCTATTCTTTTAGGTTACTTCTTGTTCGCCTATGGTTCGTTTGGATTTCCATCCTTGAACCTCCATTGACTACTCTCACTTAAACCATGATCTCATCGTTTGGTGCATCAATGATTTTATGACTTTATACTCTAAGTATTATTCGGGCGCATACTCACTTGTTCTTAGAAACAAGAATCGATAACTTATCTAAATGCAATACTATTCTACGCATTCACATATATATATACATACATACATACATACAGAAATATGACATTCATAAGATAAAGTATGTATCCTAGATTCGTTTATAGGTTCGCTATGTTCCATATAGCTATTTGTGGGAAATTGTGACATCTCTATGTCTAATGGGCTTCTAAGTCTATTTTTCATAAAATATGGACTAATGGTACGTTACGTTTCTTCCATAATGATTTCGAAAATTGATTTAGGAAAAACTCCGTTTTGGGCCCTCGGATGGCCTGGGTCAATGTCGGAAAAACCTGTTTGGAACCGGGAGAAAAGGTACAAGAATCTCCCACTCGAGTCAAGGCCCAATAGGCCCAAGTCAAACTCGAAAAAGGACTTAAGTCAAACTCGGTCAAAGTCCTTTGACTGGTCTCGGGTCAATGTGCTCCTTCTTAGACTCCAAGTTTGAGAGGCATTGGACGAGTTGGACGCGTTCTAGACCCGTCCTAGCATGGGGCAGTGCCTAGGCCATCTCAGATTTTAAGTCTGAGATGCCTAACTGCACCATCGATGCGTCCGGTGCATAGGACGGGTGTGGGCCATCTCGGACTTTAAGTCTGAGATGCCCCTAGACGCTCTAGACGCGCCCTAGACCGAGACCAACTAGGAAAACCCAGACGCGTATGTCTCGAACTATCCTACTCTGTCTCGGACTGGGACTACCCAGACGCATCTTAGACGCGCTGGGTTGTCCGAGATTATAAAATCTTTGACTCCTAGTCTGGCTCGGACTGGGACGTCCCCAGTCTTGATTGCCCCGGTCTCGGGATTCTATCCAGAGACCGGTTGGACACGTCCCCAGTCTTGATTGCCGGGGTCTCGGGATTTTCATCAAAATCTTTTGAACATTAAACTAGTTTTCGAAAACCCTTTTGAAAAAACAAAGATTTCAATGTTTTTGGGTGTTTGAATCCCATTCAAAACCCTAATAAATTACATCAAAATCATATTTAAACTAATCAAAAGCTTGTTCGAATCTTTATTCAGACACTTCTATCTAGCAATTTCAAGTTTGAATCTAATTCGATCTAGCCAAAGTTAGTTTCATGCAAACGGCTCCATATGCCACTGTTGGGTTTTACATGTCTCTAAGACTACCCTAATCATCTAACTAGTGTTGGTAACAGAATCTCAAACATCTAATGTTTAAGACTAAGTTATCCAGGATCATATACATGAACTAGAGATGAACTAGAATGGAAAGAAGAATACCTTTATTTGCTTTCCCACGAACTAAATTCCGACCAGTATTCGGAAGATCAGAGCTTCAAGTATAGTTCCTCTACTTGAGACACCGAATGTATGACTTGAACTCCCCTCTCTCCAATATTTGTGTCAAGAGAATGATTTCTTTCTGAGAAAATTCAACACCTTTTCTGAACTCTAACTTGATCCTTTTATAGGCAATCCCATAGTAGACTTTGACTCAAATAAAGATTCCTTAAGTCCCATAAAAAGATAAGCTTTGTCAGAGTCCCAAAACCTCTTTTTTGCCGGCTAAGGCCAATCCTTTAAAGGGCTTGACCTAGTTGGCCCAAAAGTGGGTTTTGCACTTTTCTGGGCTTCCTTGTCGAGCTCGATTCTTTTCTATCTTTTAAGCACTATCACTCTGGATCATATCCATCTATATGCCAGTTCTCACTAGTCTATTCTCGCCGTTCAAGTTACCACTCTTATGTGTAACCCGTTGTAGGATCCGGTCTATGTTAGCCGCGGATAACTGAAGTGATCCGACAGTCATAAGCGGCTTCTAGCTAAGCATTACGACTCCTAATTGAACCAGACTGATTGATCTTCCAAATAAGGTCATCATTATCATATGAGCCAAATCGTACGCATTTCCATCATGGTCGAAGGACACTCTTTCGACCGCAAGGATATATCCTTCAAAAGAGTTGCGGGACTTATGATGATAAAAAAATGGTCATTGGTTGACTCACGTCAATAAGTCAAGGAATGACCAAAAGTCCAACGGGTCAACTCGCATCAAGGCAATAAGTCACTAAGATCGAAGAGGTCTGTCACTTAAGCCCAAAATCGGGAGGTCGGCACGATCGTCTTAAGAGCCTCAACCCTGCCCTACCTCAAATACGACCAGGTCTGCCCTGAGATTTAGGAGAAGGTTAGGGAAGTCCACGCAAGCAAGCTGATACCTTAAGCCCAAAACATGGGATAGTAGAAGCGTGTCTCACGCTTACCAACTTAATCCTGAATCTTATCAAAGATTTCAGTCGGTGAAGATCTCGAGTATTTTGCTTAACCTGTGCTTAAAGAGTCTCAAAAGGAGGAAACATTTCACAGACTCGGAAAGATATCTATCGAGGATCGTAAAATAGAAGAATTCTTAAATATCTAAGATACGAGATATACTCATCATACGAAATAGAAGATAGTAAGAGATGATCTATAGCAAACTTACAATGATACGACCTTTAGAACAATTAATATGGGTCACATTATTATATTTTGGTAGTTGTTGTGTTTAACACATCCGTTTGATGATGTAATTATCTACATGACTTGTTTGATACATTAACTGGTAAGCACAAAATTCGGATGACTAAACTATTCATAATAAATATCATACATGCCCATGTTAGTTCTGTAAATGTCATTAGTTATACAACTATACTACTAATTCATCAGATAAATATATCAATATGGTACAACTTAGCCAACCGAATTTGATTCTCATTCTATTAAATTTTAAAAACATCGTCTATATTTTAGAGGATTCAGGGATAAAATATTTAGGTTTTATTTAAGGTTTTACTTTCCTATATAATTTATATTTAACATTAATTACGGATATTTTGTGTTAGGAGCGGACTGGTTGACCAAAGTGACTTTCATCAAAATGATGGAAGCTCGATAAAGTAACCATTAGTAACTCTTCAGTTAGTCTAAATCGCTATGCATCTAACCAATGTTATTATCGACCGAGTTGTAAAATAAACTCTTTCCTTAAATGTCGGAACTCCTTATTTTATTTTTTATGTCCATTTGTCCTGCAATGTTTTAACATCCGAAGATCAAATATTCTAGGAATATGTTACATTTTCCGTTCCATCTCAATGAAAATTCCATCTTCCAATCACTTTATGCATGGTCAATGCCTCTTACTCAAAGATGTACTATGTTGTGCTATAAAGTAATAATCAATAATCCTTTGTTGTATGTTTTATCTAATATTTCCATTTAGTATCTGGTGGATTTTATGTAACTTATAATGGCCCCTAGAACAATTACTATGGCTCCCATTATCTAGATAATTTGGTAGTTATGTGTTACCACATCGATTTGATGTATCTATCTGCATGACTTGTGGATACATCAAATGGATGTGATAAACACAACAAGAACTACTAAATTACCCATAATAAGAGTCGTAGCGAATGTCCTACAGGCCACTATTAGTTTCAAAAATCCCATCAACATATATACACACACACACACACACACACACACTTATATATACTTCATATAAATAAATAAAAATTCGTACTTAGCAAACTAAATGAGAACCACGTTCTACTAAATTTTAAAAACTTGTGCAAGACGAACGCCTTCCGAATTTCTAAAGTACTTGGGGATTTAATATTTAAATTTTGTTTTTCTGCCGAAGTAATTCATAATAATATTGAATAGGGGTTTTAGTAAAGGGGCAAAGAATGGTTCCATGTTATGACTTTGAAGCATGACTTGGTAGTTTTTCGGTAATGAACATGTACTAACATCACCAAGTATGTTGTCGATGAAATTAAGGAAGACTATGGAGTTTACATTAGTAACTTTAAGTAAGTTCAAACTTTTTTAAACTAACAACTTTTTCAAATCTAATTGTAACAAATGACTCATTTTTACTCAAATCAAAACATCTTAGATGGTTTTGATTGCATCATTTAAATACAAAATCCAATTACATCATGATTATTAAGGGAGTACTTTAGAACTATAAGATTGATACTTATACCTTGACAAGCCATAGTAGGTTCTTAAAGGACAATAAGACCATTAAAGGCCATAAAAAGAGCTATCACGACCTGTACTTTTTTTAAACCTTAAACCACGAATTTGTACATGAGGGTAATGAAAACCACTCTCATGAATCGAATCCGTGACATCTTGGATTTTGAAGTACTGTATATTTCAATGAGCAACTACCGGAAAATATGTATTGTAATGAGTATGTCGAGCCGAGGTTGTGGTACTAATACTAATCCCTTTCACTTCTCACAATTTAACATTTTCGTTTTGTGTTTATATTAGTGGTATCTTCTATTCTATCTACTCATTCTTTCATCACCAATATGACAAAATGGAATTGTTAAAGATTTTACTCTATTTCTTTATCTCTCCAAAAGATTTTTTCTTTACGTGGACTTCAAGAGTTATCACAGTCATTGCATAGGATAGATACGTCATAAATTGAATAAGCCATTCCACCATCAAACACATCTCAGGACTTAAATGACATACAGAAACTTTTAAGGCCATATTGTGGGCGTGAAAGCCAATTCATTTCTTTCTTTATTTTATAAATTAAATGAGGGGTCTTGTTAAGAAAGACCGTGGCAAGATTTTATATCAGCGGATTACTATTGAAAATCATCATTTAGAAAATATTGCCTATAGTTTTTGGAATAAGGTATTACCATCCATTTTGTGTCTAAAAAAGAAAAAGTTTGACATAATCAAATCCTTTGAACGAAAACTAATGAAATTATGCAGACAAATGAGGATAACGTAGCACAAACATCTACTAACCAGACACCTTTAAGGAATAAATCGAATCATTCATCTTGTGCCTTTCACGGCTTTTGAACTTTAACCATCGAAATCTAGATTAAAGCATTCTGCACAAGGTATGAGAGAAGATCTTTGATAGATATCTCATACTTTTGGATGGAATGAAGATGATTGTCTGCCACAAGCTCTCTGAGATGATAATAGAATTTGTTAGAGACAAGAAGGTAAGTGAAAAATTCAAACCCTAATCATTAATATAAAAGATATCTCTAATTTATGAAGATAACTAAACTAGAGGAAACCAACCAGAAGAAATTAAGAAATAATTCGTCTTTTACCTCTTCATAACTTTTAGAGTTTAACCACACAAATCTGGATTTAAGCATTCTGAACAGATGACGAAGGAAGATCTTTGTATATAACTATCACAATTTTGTATCAAATTCTGTCGATTATCTTCCACAAGCTTTGAGAAAAGAGCGGTGCAGTTGCATAAGGCAATTAGGTACAAAGAAAATTTGTTCTCTGGTCATTTATCTAAAGGAAACCCCTAATTTATCAACGAAACTAAACCAAATGAACCTACTTCCACACATACCTTCATTCCCCTGAGCCTCAAAACTACCTATTTATAAAGGTACACTTTTCAGATTCGTC
The DNA here is from genome assembly GCA_002897215.1 of Eschscholzia californica subsp. californica. Taxonomy (NCBI): domain Eukaryota; kingdom Viridiplantae; phylum Streptophyta; class Magnoliopsida; order Ranunculales; family Papaveraceae; genus Eschscholzia; species Eschscholzia californica. The sequence continues at coordinate 568,905 of BEHA01000347.1, read as the reverse complement.
CTTATCTGATAGAGTGAGTGAATCTGGTCAAGGTAAAACTTTTACCTTCGTTGTTAAGTTAGAAAACATATTTTTTGTAGTATGCCCTCAATACTAAAATGGTAATTGAGTTTACCACCCCTCTGTACTTGGTAATTGAATTTACCCCCTTGGATTTACTATGTTTATCAAAAACACTCGAAAACATTGAAATTTTACTCCAAGGTCATCATTTAAAACCTTTCTTTTGTCTGTTTTACATAATATCATACGAAATAAAAGAAAGTAAGTGTTGATCTATAGAAACGTACAATGGCCTTTAGAACAATTATTGTGGGTCCTATAATTTGATATTTATGTAGTTGTGTGTTTATCACATCGATTTGATTCCCATTCTACTAAATTTGAAAGTTTGTACTACATCGTCTATGTTTTAGAGGATTTGGGAATAAAATATTCAGGTCAACAGGGAGGTCGAATTCAAAGGAGGTTGCCCAAAGTTAATGTTATACATTTCATCTACACACATAGAAACATTGCATTAACTTGTATACAATACATTATATGTTTGTGAGTAAATAAGAAAATGCGTTGTGAATCTTATAGTTCCCAGGATACTTTAGTCATGAGTTAATTGTAGAGATGTATGGCAACAACAAATGAGTAGCTAACCACAGGAACAAAATCACCGGAAATATGATTGTAACAAAATTTGCTGCTATAGTAAAAAAAATATGTCCTATTCCCCTAGAAAGTATAAGAATTTTAAAATGTGAATAGGACATAATATTATGTATAGTACAAAATGTTTGATTATGTACTGTATATAACAAAATGTCCTATACTTTCACTAAATTTTGGGCTTATAGTCCAAAAAATAACACCTAAACCCACATTTAGTCCACCGTGATATTAATATAGGGTTTTAAAGGAAAATAATAATTATAATGGAAATCTAGTCCAAATTGTCCCATCTCCATGTAAAACACAAATTTCCATGATTTCAATTTTATCACACCACCCTTTATAACCTTATATATAAGATAAAAACCCACTTTTGAAAAACAATCCCAAAATTATCTCTCCTTTTGTTTCTCTGATTTCCTCTCTCCAATCTTCTCTCCCATAACCGAAACCCTCTTAATTTCTCCCTCTAAAACTAAAAACCCTCTTCCATAACTAAAAACCATCTCATCAACGAACCCTAATTGAGTAGAGAAGACGACTGGGAATCATCTTCATCGTGTTTCTTCCTCATCTTCCTCAAAAACGAAACTCTCCATCTTTCTCTCTCTAAAACGGAAAACTATCTCTAAAACGAACCCCATCTGAGTAGGAAGGCGACTGGGAATCGTCTTCATCATTTTTCTTCATCATCTTCATCAAATATCTTTCTTCCTTCATCAGGTAAGTTATTATTATTCATACTTTCTCTCTATAAAACGCATCCTCGATCTTCCAAACCGTTTTCATCATCTTCTCACATTTGATTAAGATTTTATGATTAAAATCTGTCATTAATCCCCATTTCTTTTGTCATCTTCATCATCAATTTATATATGTTAAGTTTCTTTTCCGTACTATTAGGTAATAACAGATTCTGAAATGCAACATATTTATAAAACATAACTTATTTTGTAAAGAACAAAACACATATTATTCTACTAAGATATTTTGGATTTCAAGTTTACTAACCGATTCGGAATATCAACATATTTATATACATTACGTTTATTATATACATCAAAACACATTTAGTTATGTTACGATATTTTTGGATGTCAGAGTTACTAACCTTTTCCGATAATTATGCTCTATACATATCGTGTTTTGTATATTTCAAAACACATTTTGTTGCATAATTTTCATTTTATTTTATAAAAAACTATTTATTTATCAATATCGTTTCATATTTGATTACATTTTATTGTATGTTTCATACATAACACATTCTGTATTAACAATGTTATTTTGGTATGCATAAACTTCATAATACATATTATGAACCAGACAGATTTTGTATTATTAAAAACTTTGTATTTACTATAAACATTGCACTTTTCAATAAACATTATACATAATGTATGATACATTATTTGTATTCTAATTTTTATAATTTATGATGTTTACTCCACAATTTATTTTTGTATTTGCAGTTAAGGAACTAGTTGTGGATTTTTCAACAGAATCATCCAATGCAGTAGAGAAGACCACTCTCAAATCAGATGGTTGGGCTAAAATTTTCACTCACGTCGGTCGATTGTTTCATGTGGGTGCTAAAGCATTTCGATTCACCCTCCGTCAATATAGTATAAGGACAGGTCATAATTTCAAATTTGTCAAAAATGATTTAAAGCGCGTCACTGTTGTTTGTCCTGTAGAAGACTGCAAGTGGCGAGTTCATGGATGAGCACCATTGAAATGCCAAATCATGTTCATTTTGAAAGATATGGTATTGAATCACGACTGTATTGATTTCATTAAAAAGTGCAAGAAGCCCCAAAGTTAGCAGTTCTTTTGTTGGGAAGGTTCTTCTAGATGATGTTACTAGACATCCTAATCAGTCTACCAAGAGTTTGAAGAAGGATTTGCTCAAAGTCTAAGCTTCTTCTAGATGATGTTACTAGACATCCTAATCGGTCTACCAAGAGTTTGAAGAAGGATTTGCCCAAAGACTATGGTGTGAATCTTCCCTATTACTACTCTTACGAGAGAAAGAAAGTGCAATGATTGAAGCATTTGGCTAAGAAGGAGATTCTTATGTCAAACTAAAAAAGAAAAAAAAAAAAAAAAAAAAAAGGAAATGTTCAAAATACATTTTGCATAATACATTGCTTGTTTTTCAATTGAATTATCAAAAAATTATGTAAACAAAATAGATATTGAAGATATAATATCTCACCGGCAATAGAATTTGGCATCCCGAAGCTTTACTCGGGTCATTTGAGTGTTTATCGATCATCTCCATCATGTAGATACTCGGAAACATCGTAAATCCGGACATTGTCGCAAAAAGGAGTGGCGGAAAAAAAATCAATTGTCAGTTTTTGGTCTCTCGCACATTTATCAACTGCATTGGCTATGACAGCACTCGAAATTCCTTGATGTTTGTTCCTTGCTTCTTAAAGTGTCTTCCGAAATACTTCATCGAACACTAACACTTAAAAGGATCTTGATCACTGTTTTCTGGAAAAGCGTCGTACGCAAACCCCTCCATTGGCATCCCAAGTAGCAAAGACACATCTTCTGCTTTGAACTCCAGTTTAATCCCTCCAATGACAATTTTCTTTGTCGATTTTTTGTATCGACAAAGAATGTCTAGTATCGCCTTGTTTGGACGATTGATGTAGTTCTTCTCTCGTGATCAATCCTTCAGCTGGTGCCGCAAAAATAAAAGAAAATGGAGTTTGGTGGATCTCTTTTTTCATCTCTTCAGTCATGTAGTTTCGGAAACTGTTTATCACTTATATTAGTTGTTTGAGTGTATATCGAAACAGAGTAATTCATTTACATTTTGGAATGTATTTTGGCTCCCCCACCAAATCAATGGTTCTCCCACCTTTTCCTAGACTTCATAGATAGAATGAGAACTGGGAGTTCGAGATGCTCGCATCTTGGACACCCATACGCGTCTAGAACCCCATTCTGAATGGGACTAGGACGTCCCATGCGTCTGGGAATTCTAGATGGTCTCGGTCTAGGATCGAGACCAGGGACTATCCTCCAGACGCATCTAGATGCGTCTGGAGCGACCAGATGCATCTAGGATGCGTGTGGAAGCCACCAGACGCTCCTAAGATGCGTCTAGAGCGACCAGATGCATCTAGGATGCGTGTGGAAGCCACCAGACGCTCCTAAGATGCGTCTGGCACGTCCAGACGCGTCTCGGACTTTGAGTACGAGACACACGTCCCGTCCATACACGTCCGGACTGTTGACTAGCCTCGAGTGGGAGATTTTTTTACTTTTTCTTCTGATTCTGAAATATTTTTTTTTCGACATAGATCCGGGCTATCCGAGAGCAAAAAACGGAGTTTTTCCGAGTTTGATTTTAGAAATCATAAAGGAAGAAACTAAGTGGGTAGTAATCCGAATTTTACGAAAATTAACTTAGAAGCCCATTAGACATAGATAGGTCACAATATCCCACGATTAGCTATACGAAACATAGCAGAACCTAGAAATGAATCTAGGTCACATACTTTATTTATGATTGTCATATATTTTGTATGTATATGTGAATGTGTAATGTAGTATTGCCTTTAGTTAAGTAAACGATTCTTGTTTATAAGCACAAACGAGTATGTGCCCAAATAATACTTAGAGTATAGGGTCTAGAAAAGCCATTGATGAATGGAATGATGAGATCATGATTCGAGTGGGAGTAATCAATTGTGGTTCAAGGATGAAAACCCAAAGAACCGGTAGGCGAACAAGAATAAACTAAGAGATGAGATCTTTTAGGAGGCTCTACTAAGATTTTACAAAAAATCTTACGAGAATTCACATAAAAACTTACGTATAAAAATCATGAATGGTTACGATAGAGTTCACAGTAACGCAAACCTGATAAAATACGTAATAATCCTTGAAAGAATTTTGAGTATAAGCCTACCCAGAAATAAGACACCTGTTGATCCCTTGTTCATCGATGGTGGGTCTGCCTACGCAGAGTGCCAACTTTTACCTCGGGACAATACGAGTAGATCTATGAAGAGGTCTACGCGTTTAAACTGGTTTTACTCAACGAGTCAGCAAAAGGGTTTTTCATTTTGAGGCAAAGGATTAAGTTTGACACTCAAGTGTGAAACTAATCAACCAAGAGTCATAGGAGTATGATCAGTAAAGATTTTACTCACCCAAGACGACGGGCTTAAGGGCAGCGCACTAGTACGCTTAACTTCGAAAGATTGAGATCGTGGAATCGTATTATTCAAACAAGGGATAAAGTATTTTGAATAATATGGCAAAATTGGAAATTTTGAAGGATAACAAGTTTAAGTCACTTTGCGTTGTAGTTTAATTATGACATTCGACGATATCTTCAACCTCTACATGGTGATGGAAAAATTGAACAACACAAACTACGTTAAATGGGAAAGAAATCTGAGAAAGGTTCTTGGGAGAAGAGCAGAAATATTAGACGCACCGACCCCGGACTTACATAAACCTCTTCTAAAGTGGAACATGAGCAAACTGACATTATCAACATAAGGTCAGGACCAGTGCCAGCACTGATGCTAGTATCCATGGAAAAGAAATATCAAGATAATTTCATTGACATGGATGCGTATAGCATTATTCGACAACTAAGAGAAGTGTTTAGCACACAATGTCGAACAGAAAGATATATGATATCCAGAATTGTACTGAAAAAATGACAAGAAAGAGGGAAACCTGTCCGTCTTCATCTGTTTAGAAATGATTGATTATTTCAAAGACTTGAAGTGGTTGGGAGCAACTATGGAAGTTGACTTTGCAGGTGACTTGATCTTACTTTCATTACATGATGGATTTAATGAAGTAAGATGCAACTTTGACAAAAAGTTCAGCATAGTATCCCTCGAAAGATTGCTCGCTATTTTGGAAGTAGCCGAAAGCAGGTTCGGAGTACCTGAAAATACAGAAGAAATTCTTATTGTTCAAGAAGGTACCGACTCGGGAATGGAAGGCGTTAGGAGAAGGAGACGCTCTAGGACAAGAAGGGGCGGGCGAGTCCGAAGACCTAGAGCCATCCTCCCTAACAACAACTGTATATTCTGTGGTAGCAGATCTCATATATGGATAAGAGATTGTCCACGCTACCAAGAAGAGCTAAACCACGGAGCTGGAAATCCAAACAAGGTAAAACTGTTAAAAGTTGATTCAATTAAATACACTTCCCTAAAAGGTATTGGATACCTAACGCTCATTTCATTATGAATGACAGGAGCAAATGGGAGCTGAGTATTTAACTGAAAGGAGATGAACCTGTCAAAGAGTCAAAGAAGCAATAGTTGCTCAGAAGGCTCCAGAAGGATTTTGATCTCCTATAGTAATTTTTCCTTTTTTCTTTTGAACATCTCTTAGAAATTGGATTAATTAGAAATGAAATATTTGGTTTTGATATTTTATGATGTTCTTAGAAAGGTACCTATTTCAACTTATAAACATTAAAGACCGAACGATTCAATTTGTTATTCCAATCTAGTCAGACAACTAGGATGAACATGAAATTCGAAAGAATTAACATGGTTCAAACTAACCGATCTGACAAAGATCTCTGATGATAACACAGAAGTCAATTAATCACTAAAACTTATGTTGGACATAAGATAGTAGTTAAGGTGACTAGAATCAACTAAGTGCTCGAATTTAGGAGAAGTTTTAGAAACTTAACCTAAACCCAATCATGAATCAAGATGACTAAAAATATTGATAAGATCAATAGTCTAAGTCATAACAAGTCTTTTAATGCGATAGTGTCTAAATACAAGCTGCATACCCACAAGAAGCCCAAATGGCTATAGAAATGAAAGAATACCATACGAACATGGATTTTAGAAAGATTCTAAAATAGCCTTTCAATTATAGTCTAAGAACTTTGGACATAGTTTCTTCTTCTTCAAATGAAGAAATATGGAGTTTTTCACTCACAACATCGACACAAAATTAGATTGTTGCTCTCGATGGAGTCTTCCTTGAAAAGTGTTGTTTCAAGAAGACAAGTGGGAGAAAATATTCGAATATGATTCGAACCAGGCAACAAAACAACACAATGGGAGTGCAAGAAACTCACCTAAACTTCTTAAGATGAGTTAAGAAGGTTCTACGATATTGTTCAGAAACCCCATTGAGTCTTCAGAAGACTCACATAAACTATAGCAGAAGCAGACTCTGAAAAATGACTAAGAGCCAATAAGGATCGAAAGTAAGAGTTGGTATCTAAACATTCATAAAAGTAATTCAAGGAACTGACTCAATAGGACACTAGAGAGGGTAAAATAAATTGGGCATCGAAGTCTATAGAGTTATAGATTAACAGATGATAAAGACTCTTTCAAAAGAAGTTTTGAAGAAGTTCAACTAGAAATACTCTTAGAAGAGAGATTCTACCCGTCTCTCATGGATCACTGCTAAGCAAGAAATAAGAATTTGGAATTCTGATGAGCAAAAGCACACATGAGGGAATACTAATGTCACGAGACAGAAGATCGACTATAAAGATGATCGATGTTTACCCACACATCTAGAAATACATAAGTATTTGATGACATCACCCATAAGACAACAGAGAAGTTCCCAGAATACTTGGAGTATGTAAGAAACTATCTCTGAAAGTAAAAGTTGAAGAAAGACATAAAAACAATCTTCCGAAAAAAAGATAGGAATCTTTTAGGAAGGACAATCATGTGGAAAAGAAGTTTTTCACAGTGGGAGTTGTTGCAAACTCTACTAGTAAAGAAATAACAATTAGGACTTAGGAAGTGTTAGTTTCAGTTTAAGAAAACTAACACTATCGTAAAAGCTGACGAAGACGTTCTTCAGCATGATAATGACAAACGAAGTGAAAACAAAAATGTCGATTAAATCCACAAAACTAAACTGTCACCTCAGATCGAACATGGAAGATGTACGAATCTAAGGATTTAGGGTCATGAAAGACTACCCTAAGAGACTTGTAAAACTGGGCACGTAAAGAGTTTACGCGGGGAACTCACTTTTACAAACTCTTGTTATCCGAAATAAAGTAAATTTATTTCGTCATCTAAATTTTGATTTAGAATTTAGACGACAGTCCAAAAATAATGGAAAGTTCCAGGAAGGTTTATTAGATACGTGATCTAATGAAAGAAACTCTAGTAAGTGAACATGGAAGCATTCCATTATAAAATAACCCTAGTCCGGGACATCGATTTGACAACGATGACTTAAGAAGACTAGCATGAGTGATTGACAAGATAGCGTTGTTTCTTGGGCTATAGGAATTGGAGAATTCAAGTCAACTTCATCAGTGTATAGGATGCACTCGAACCCACCAAGTTAGAGTAGTTCAAGAAGTTGAAGATATGAACGTCGTAACTCTTATTTAGCAAATCAAAGAGATTCCTCAAAACATGAGTACTCGCTCGTTTTATGTAAGGAATGTCAAGCTTTGGTCCCGTCAAACACCGTGCCGTAACAGGAGGTTATAAAAACGGAGGACGGGTAAGACAGTATAGACATGAAATTGAGTGGGAGTACAAGAATGGAATATGTCTTCCTAACGAGAATTAGGATAAAGTATCTCTAGGCCACTTGAGGAATGACAACTGGAAATGCATGGTCGTGCTTAAATGGATTAAACCTTAATCAATTGATTTGACAGTTTGTCCTCCCGATCAAGAAAGTCTGATAGGTATGACGTATCAGATGAGATATGAAAGACATGAGAATCGAGCATTGCACTTGTTCTAAGTACAAGTGGGAGACTGGAGGAAATATGACCTTGGAGTCTTAAAGTATATCCTTCTAAACCAACGTCCTTCGACCAAGATGACAATGCCAACGATTTGGCTCATAAGATAATGATGACCTTATTGGAAGATCAATCAATCCGGTTCAATTTGGAATCATAATGCTTAAATAGAAGGCGATTACGATTGTCTGATCACTTCGGTTATCCGCGGCTAACATAAACCGGAACCTACAACGGGTTACACATAAGAATTGGTAACTTAAACAGTGAGAATAGACTGATGGGAACTTGTATGGATAAGATCCAGTCTAAAAGATAGAAAGAATCGGGCTCGAAAGAAGAGTCTGAAAAAGGTAAAAACCCACTTTTAAGGGGCAAACAGAGATTCCCATAAGGGGAGATTCCTAGCCGACCAAGATAGAAGGTTGGGACGACAGAGCAAGCCCATTAAGGGATCCTTCAGCCGGCCATATCAATGGGGAACCCTAATTAGTGTTTTCCCCATAAAAGGGAGTCCCGGTTAGTTTAAACACTAACTTGTGCTTATCTTTTCTGAAGAGACTTTTTAGGATTCCTTATTTTAGTAGGACTCTACTAAGGTAATCCCTATATAAAGCCTCATTATGAGTTTAGAAAAGGTGGGAATTTTTTCTGAAGAAAATCATCTCTCTCCCACATCTTATAGAGAATAAGATTTTAGAGAAAAAGTTCCCATTCTTTCTATCACGTCTAGAAGTAACAGTTCTTCATCTCAACCTTCAAGAAGGTCCTAGCTGACTCAAAAGAAGGGAGTTCGAGTTATACAATTCGGTATCTCGAGTGGAGGAGCTGCACTTGAAGCTCTTTATCTTCCGAATACTGGTCAGAATATAGTTCGTGGGAAAGGGAATCAAGGTATTCTTCTTCTAGTTCATTGATATGTTCATGTATAGATCCTGAACAACCTAGTGGTAATCATAAGATGATTGAGATTCAGCTACTAACACTAGTAACATGATTAGGTTATATATTTGATACGTGTAATTCCCAACAGTCCCGAGGTAAAAGATGGCACCCTACGGAGGCAGACCCATTATCGATGAACAAGAGCTCAACAAGTGTCTTATTCTTGGTAGGCTTGTACTCAAAATTCTTTTTAGGGATTATTACGTATTTCAAGTATGCGTTACTGTGAACTCTAACATAACTATTTATGAATTAATACGTAGAGTATATGTGAGTTTGCGTAAGAAATTTATTAGTTCCTAGTATAGCGCCCGAAAGATCTATTCTTTTAGGTTACTTCTTGTTCGCTTATGGTTTGTTTGGATTTCCATCCTTGAACCTCCATTGACTACTCCCACTTAAACCATGATCTCATCGTTTGGTGCATCAATGATTTTATGACCTTATACTCTAAGTATTATTCGGGCACATACTCACTTGTGCTTAGAAATATGACATTCATAAGATAAAGTATGTATCCTAGATTTGTTTCTAGGTTCGCTATGTTCCATATAGCAATTTGTGGAAATTCTGACATCTCTATGTCGAATGGGCTCTTAAGTCTATTTTTCGTAAAATATAGACTAATGGTATATTACGTTTCTTCCTTAATGATTTCTAAAATTGATTTAGGAAAAACTCCGTTTTGGGCCCTCGGATGGCCCGGGTCAATGTGGGAAAAACCTGTTTGGAACCGGGAGAAAAGGTAAAAGAATCTCCCACTCGAGTCAAGGCCCAATAGGCCCAAGTCAAACTCGAAAAAGGACTTAAGTCAAATTTGGTCAAAGTCCTTTGACTGGTCTCGGGTCACTGTGCTCCCTCTCAGACTCCAAATCGGAGAGTCATTGGACGTGTTGGACGCGTTCTACACCCGTCCTAGCATGGGACAGTGCCTAGGCCATCTCAGATTTTAAGTACGAGATGCCTAACTGCATCATGGATGCGTCCTGTGCATAGGACGGGTGTGGGCCATCTCCAACTCTAAGTCTGAGATGCCCCTAGACGCTCCAGACGCGCCCTAGACCGAGACCAACTAGGAATACCCAGACGCTTATGTCTCGAACTATCCTACTCTGTCTCGGACTGGGACTACCCAGACGCGTCTTGGACGCGCTCGATTGTCCGAGATTATAAAATCTTTGACTCCTAGTCTGGCTCGGACTGGGACGTCCTCAGTCTTGATTTCTCGGGATTCTATCTTGAGATCGGTTGGACACGTCCTGGTCAGTCCGGCAAGCAGTTTTTCCAAATTTTTGGAAACACTCAACGGAGTTATGTCTTCTTCCTTCTTTCTACTATTTCAGCTGCTGTTATGATGAAATTCATCATCAAAATTTTTTGATGATTTTCATCAAAATCTTTTGAACATCAAACTAGTTTTCGAAAACCCTTTTGAAAAAACAAAGATTTCATTGTTTTTGGGTCTTTGAATCCCATTCCAAACCCGAATGATTACATCTAAATCATATTTAAACTAATCAAAAACTTGTTCGAATCATTATTCAGAGAATTCTATCTAGCAATTTCAAGTTTGAATCTAATTCGTATTAGCCAAAGTTAGTTTCATGCAAACGTCTCCAGATGCCATTGTTGGGTTTTACATGTCTCAAAGAGTACCCTAATCATCTAACTAGTGTT